>JAQPZY010001203.1:562500-822500 GCA_029931535.1 Margaritifera margaritifera | reverse complement strand
CCATGTTAGCCGCTCTTAATTCTTACCACTGCTGGTATCTCGACTGGCCCTGGGCATAGATCTGGTTTGAGATCCCCTCGATCGTCACCGACACCTTATTAACAAGGCTGTTGAAATTCTCTGTATCGCGCTCAAACGCAACACTCTTTGCCGCGTCCTCAAAGAGTAAAACTATCGCCTTCATGCTTTTTGCCGGCGTGTTCAGTTTGATGTTCCGCGTATCGTCGCTGTTATTGATCACCATCCTGTGATGGCGCAACACTCGGGTGTACAAGATCATGCGTGCGAGTTCTGGGTGGTTTGCAACGTCGTACTCCAGAGAGATACTGGTGACGGTGAAGCTCTACCCTTTATTAGTGCTTAGGATTACCCTGCTGAAGTCATTAAACGTCAGCTTGAAGGTGAGGTGGTCTGAAAGGCCAAACTGGTAGAGGCACAAGGAAACACTTATCAAACGCAGCATCGATAGAATCATCAGGCGACGATTGCCAACGCCGACACGTATAGCGGGAGTGTTGTCTTTTTGTATACACTGATAGGCAGCGATATTCCGCTCTTTTTCCGTCAGCCAGAGATCCCTAAAGAGGCCCCAAACATCGGCATCGTCAATGCAGGCTAATTCGTTTCCTTCAATCTTCACACTGATCTTTCTGAAGATGACACGGCCGAGCTTTGTTTCAATTGTACGGTTGACATCAGGATCTGGTGAGTCGCCGCTCAAAGCAACTGAAAATGCCAGCCTAACGGTGCTGGGCACAATGACATCGTTGCTGTTGAGGATTGGAAATCTGACGATAAGTAGCTGGATTGGGTCTATGGTGCTCGGGTTATTAGTCACACGTGACGGTGCTCGGGACTCCCTCTACTCCAAGCGCACGGTGGAGGGAGCGAAATGGGTCGAGTTTGTTTCCGTATTGAGACATGCTTAAGTTTGGTGATTTTGGTGTTCATGTGTCCTTCCCTTAATATGTTACGATTTGTCGTTGTGTCTCATGAGTGCTTGTTAAGACTTTACAATGACCGAGTTTGGCGGTCGTGAAGAGTTTTCTACCCGAGGAAGATTAAACCACACTTACCATCGAAGCCAATATGGCAGAAGAGCTACAGACCAAAACACCTTCTTGGTCTGCCTGCGATAAGGTGCCAATTGGGTGGACACAAGAAGATATGTCTATAGTAAAGGATCTAGAGTGGCGCGCTTGTAGATAACCTTGCGAAGCTTACCGTTCTCGATAACCACATTGACCTAGAAAATGAAAAGTTGGACGAGACGCTGCGCAAGGAGATAATAGATTGCATTAAACAGCTGGAAGACGAGCGCGGACAGCGGCTAGTGGCTGCCAGAATTGACCAAGAGGGTCTCTGCAGTAAAATTTTCAGGCTTTGGGAGACTATCAACTGGATCCTCCATACGGAATCAACACTCGCCAAGCAATTGCGAACCCTCTTCCACGAACAGGCATTATCATAGTCTCGATTCTCATGGCAGAATCGTGCTCGCAATTACAGGCAGTGCAGGCGCACCGACACCATCTCCCGTCGTCCCGACACCTAAACCTGACCCCAGCAGCGCCAAAGAATGGGTAGAATGGCAGCTACAGCGGCTGGCCTGAATGCTGATCCCACTATCGTGTTGTGCGTTTGATTTTGCGCACACAAGATTGGCCAAACGTGCATCCTAGAGCCATAATTGAGACGTATAAACATGTTCAGGTAAAGCCTTGCGATTTGTCCAGCATGAAATACACAAAGCCACCTTTAGCCTCATTGCCCTGTGCGAAATAGTCAATGGACATTATTTCGTTGGTTGTCTTTCTGTAAATGATAGGTGGGGATCCACACGGCGAGGGTAAGTGGATATTAGCTCGAATGTGTGAAATAGGCATGTAATGTGCCAAGGCCGTTGTTTTCGCCGTGCTTCTGTCGCCAGTCCACGATTTTATTAAACTCGTTGCAAAAGCATGTTGATGCTCTTTTCAAACGCGTTCCACCCTGTTTGCCTCAGAAGAGGAAACCTAATCTAAATGAAAATCTTTGTAACACTAAAGTAAACATGGAACCGGTAAAAGCTGTGCACCATCTCTGGTAGCCCTGTTCCAGTCGGAGAGAACAAGTTCTCGCGGACGCTGATTCCTCAACCAGTGGTCGCGCACCAGACAACATTTTTGGTTCATTTTGCCAAAGCTCCATCTCGGCGTCTATCTGTCCGAGACTTCCAATTGTTCACAATATCAATATTTTTTTTAATGAAAAGACTGGAAATGTGACGAAACTCTGCCCACGTATAGCCTATTTTACCGTCACCTAAATCAGACAAACCATCAAACGTTAAAAACTACAGTTTGTGATGTGTATGAGCTCTCCAAGAAATGTGCTTGAATTCGTCTATAATATCGGCTTCTTTGCCTTATTTCTAAAATACTACGCTTCTTTCATTTAACAGTATCTTATATGAGTTCTCCAAGAAATGTGCTTGAATTTTGTCTATGACTGACTTTATGTCTCTATGACGTAGAACAAAGATCGCTTGGTGTAAACTGAGCAAGGTACTTGTCTCGAACATGCGGAACATTCAATGCCGTTTGTACATATAATACTTTAAAATCGGGACAAACAAACTTTAAAATTAAAATTTCTGGCGTTCGATAAAAAAAATAAATAAAAAAATAGATATTTTTTTTTCTTTCTCCCGAAAAATGTGAGTCTTTTGAGCAGATGAAAGCTATTTCAGTAATGTATACTGAAGACCTTATCGATATGTTTCTTTTCTTAAAGTTCGTTTTACCCTGATATAATTTTCAATATGTATGATTTACAAGTGGTATTTAAATCTCGCACCCATATAAACATGATTACGTCTTACAAGATTTCTAATAAATATCTCAAACTTGTATCAACTGCTAGTGACGAAGATGACAGCAACACCGATGGTAAGGAAATGATTGCGAATAAAGGGGAATTATTTATTCTTCTTCTTCTTGGCATTATTGTTTTGTTTGTTTTGTTGTTGTTGTTGTTTTTTTGTTTTACTTTATTTCTTGGGGGGGTTGGGGTTGATATTTTTGATTTTGTTCGAGCTGTTGTTTATGATGTTGAGGAGGAAAATGACGAGGAGGAGAACCTGATTTATAAGTATTCTATATGTTGTAATTATTATGACCCTCACATTTGCATTGCCATTTAAACTCCTTTCCTCACAACTTTTTCTGCCATGGGCAGATGAATTTTAGACCTTCAAATATTTTAATTTATATTTTTTTAATCACTTGAACCATGACATAAGAAAGTTTTTCTTCAGTGTCTCAATACCTCCGTATACGGTTGATCGTAGTGGATAAAACTGGGGATACAACATCGACGCACTGTTTGCCCAAATATAATGACATGAGATTTTACGTCTTGGAATAATATGTCATACGTATCTCGACCCTTTTGCCTTTTAGCTTTCTCTACTAAGTGAAAGAAATCCACGACCACAAAAACAGCAAAATTAAAAGGACAATATCAACAGAGCACGTGAAAAGCGTGCACTCCTAATACTGTATGAAATTGGGAGCGCACTGAGTATTACCGACGTCCATGCCGATTTGTCATTAGCATCATATTTCTTTAATTGAACTTGATTATATTTAAAATACATTATCGAAGGATTTTGTATATTTTAGTGCAAGATCTTTCGATTGTATCATAGCTTTAATATCGCTAAACGACTTTTCAAGAAAAGAACAACATTAATGTTGACGACAGTCCGATTTTATATAAAAATTGCAGGAAAAATCTTCGGGAGATATACCATAAAACAAATGCAAGAAAAAGCACCGGAACATCAGGAAGTTTTGGGGTTTTTCTGCATCTATTTTTTAAAGAACTTTTATTGTTACTTATGATAAAAATTTCAGTAAAACATGTGTATCAACGGAATATAACGTTCTTGAAATCTTGGACAATACAATCAACTTGTTTGCTGAAGATTATAACCCATATTCCAATTGTGAGACCGAAATAGCTTTCAAACTGCTAGCATAAAAAGATTCACATTTTTAGAAACAAATTGAAATCTATTTATTTGGTACGTCAGTAATTTTAATGAAAAGACTGAACATGCGACACATGATCGGAGCAACCATGAAACTTTCAAGAAAACAGTTTGTCAGCTATATAAGCTTTGCAAGAAAGGTGCTCGAGACATGCTTAAGTTTGGTGGTATTGGTGTTCATGTGTCCTTCCCTTAATATGTTACGATATGTCGTTGTGTCTCATGAGTGCTTGTTAAGACTTTACAATGACCGAGTTTGGCGGTCGTGAAGACCTGACCCCAGCAGCGCCAAAGAATGGGTAGAATGACAACTACTGTGGCTGGCCTGAATGCTGATCCCACTATCGTGTTGTGCGTTTGATTTTGCGCACACAGGATTGGCCAAAGGTGCATCCTAGAGCTAACGTTGAGACTTTCTAAATCTCTTCAGGTAAAGCCTTGCGATTTGTCCAACATGAAATACACAAAGCCACCTTTAGCCTCATCGCCCTGTGCGAAATAGTCAATTTGCATTATTTCGTTGGTTGTCTTTCTGTACATGATATCTGGGGATCCACATAGCGAGGGTAAGTGAATATTAGCTCGAATGTGTGAAATAGGCATGTAATGTGCCCAGACCGTTGTTTTCCCCGTGCTTCTGCCGCCAGTCCAAGATTGTATCCACATTAAACTCGTTGCAAAAGCATGTTGATGCTCTTTTCAAACGCGTTCCACCCTATTTGTCTCAGAAGGGGACACCTCATCTGAATGAGAATCTTAGTAACACTATAGTAAACATGGAACCGGTAAAAGCTGTGCACCATATCTGGTAGCCCTGTTCCAGTCGGAGAGAACAAGTTCTCGCGGACGCTGATTCCTCAACCAGTGGTCGCGCACCAGACAGCATTTTTGGTTCATTTTGCCAAAACTCTATCTCGGCGTCTACCTGTCCGAGACTTCCAATTGTTGACAATATCAGTAATTTGTTAATGAAAAGACTGGAAATGCGAGGAAACTCTGCCCACGTATAGCCTATTTTACCGTCACCTAAATCAGACAAACCATCAAACAAAAAAAAAAAAAATACAGTTTGTGAAGTGTTTGAGCTCTCCAAGAAATGTGCTTGAATTTGTCTATAATATCGGCTTCTTTGCCTTATTTCTAAAATACTACATTTCTTTCATTTAACAGTATCTTTTATGAGTTCTCCAAGAAATGTGTTTGAATTTTGGCTATCACTGGCTTAATGTCGCTATGACGTAGGACAAAGATCACTTGGTGTGAACTGAGCAAGGTACTAGTTTCGAACATGCGAAACATTCAATACCATTTGTACATATAATAATTTGAAATCGGGACAAACAAACTTTAAAAATAAAATTTCTGACGTTAAAAAAATAGATATTTTTTTCTATTTAAAAATGTGAGTCTTTTGAGCAGATGAAAAGCTATTTCAGTAATGTATACTGAAGACCTTATCGATATGTTTCTTTTTTTAAAGTTCGTTTTACCCTGATATCATTTTCAATAAGTATGATTTACACGTGATATTTAAATCTCGCAACCATATAAACATGTTTACGTCCTACAAGATTTCTAATAACTATCTCAAAATTTTTTTTTAAAAAAAAATCACTTGAACCATGACATAAGAAAGTTTTCCTTCAGTGTCTCAATTCCTCCATATAAGGCTGATCGTAGTGTAGTGCACACAGCTGCAAATACAACGTCGACACACTGTTTGCCCAAATATAATGACACGAAATTTTACGTCTTGGAATAATATGTCATACGTATCTCGACCCTTTTGCCCAGTCTTAAATAGTGCTCTGAAAACTCTCGTGCATAATCAAGTAGATTATACAAGACCGGTAGATAAATGAAACCATACATTTCAGTAACAGAATGAGTTTTGCGTTCATCAATGACGATTCCCAAGACAAAGATTAGCTTTCTCTACTAAGTGAAAGAAATCCACGACCACAAAGACAGTAAACTAAAATGACAATGTCAAAAGAGCACGTGAAAAACGTGCACTCCTAATACTGTATGAAACTGGGAGCGCACTGAGTATTACCGACGTCCATGCCGATTTGTCATTAGCATCATATTTCTTTAATTGAACTTGATTATATTTAAAATACATTATCGAATACACATGTGACGGTCACTCTAAACTGTGTGTTGGATAGTAGATAACTGGGTGTTGGATAGTTAATAACTGCGTGTTTGTCACTTCAAACGGCGTATTGGTTAGTAAGTGTAGTTTTAACACTAAATTTCCCGTTAGAGGGCATAGAGACCCATAATGTTAAATCTATAGACATTTTTAGCATTACCTTTCACGTTAGGAGGTGATAGAGACCCAAAACCAAAATATATAGCCTCAATGTTAAATTCAAATATTTTTAATTAACTAGTGGTCCTGAAATCTCATACATTACCTTCTGACTGAAATTAAGCCTTTATCATAAGAGTTTCCGTGGAGTAGACTTTTCGCGTATCCATGCTTCTTTATATTTTTTCTCCACCAACAAACCCTTTATGCTTTGACCACTATGCAGGCTGTCAAAATATATAACTTCCTCTGTCTTGAAAATGGATAGTAAATCGTAAAATAATCAAGGAACGATAGCTATTTGGAATCTGTACTACTAAATTTCTCTCTATATCATTAGATGTTCTTGAATAAATTTAGACTACGTGATCGTAGGATAAAAAAACATCCAGACAAGAATGATTATTATTCAATTACTTTTACAAATGCTACGAAAAAAAAAAAAAACGAAGGTAATTTATATTTTTTCCAATAGGTGGCATTCTGTTTACATAGGATTCCCCTATGTGCTTTACGTAAACAATAATGAGTCAGTCCTTCTTCCTTTCCATGAATACTTTTCTAAATATAAAGAAATATTTCTGTTTAGAACAAAAGATTGAAGAAATCTGCGTGACTTAACACCGAATTTGTTTTCTTTGCAACACAAGTTACCAGCCATGGCGACTATTTTGAGATTTTGCCACTGATGGACCTAAAGTTGACTGTTACTAGTACTGAGCCAAGCAAGCAAACATCTTACGCCGATGTTGTTTCTTTTTGATACAGTGTAATCGTCGCTTTCTATAAACCGGATGCTTCAAAAAAGTTCACGGGTTATCAAATACAAAAAGATGTGTACTTAAAGTCTGCACAAGATCGAGACTTTGGTATCAAATCGGTGGATTCTCACAAGATTGGTAGTAGCATGATAGGATATACCTACACTATATCGTGTGTGCAGCATGTTGGGTCCATTAACCGAAAGTTTCACGTTTGTGCAGGAAAGAAACGATGTCTCTTTGTGACCAAGCCCTCGAATTAGATCATCAATGCTACGTTAAAAAATATGACAACGAACTCAAGGAAGTATCAAATGACCAGAACAAACAAAAAAACACACAAAAAAAAACAACAAAAAAACAAAGAAACAAGACCAATGACCATCATGTGGGATTTTTTCTTTTTTGACTTTTAATGTTCACAAGAGACTGAAATTCACATCCCTAATTTTTGCATGGCCCATCACACTTGCGACAATTGTATTCAAGAACCTTTATTTCATCACTGTCAAAATTGTAGAGTGATTTAACGAGGAGGTGAAAAGATATTTAGTGGCTCTATCATCGTCTTACTACAAAAAGAGACGTTCATATTTAGAAATTATAGAAATTGAACAGTATCACCATGCAATACAAAACCATGTTTTTAATCATGTGGACTTTGAGAAATCAAAGGGTAGCATTTTCGTAAATTTAGAAGATGCTATTAAAGTAATCAATGACACACACATCTGGGGTCAGAGATAAGTCCTGTACTCAAAAGTATGGAGAACAAGGTTCATTTTTGGAGGACAAAAACTTTAGCTAATGCATTGGTAACACAACGGAAGAAATTTAACGTTTTGTTATTGGACTGATATGAGGCATTGGACTCAGCTTACCCATATACGAAAGTGAATATGTTAAAATGTACAAAGAAATGTACCAATCATGACAAATACGGAATATTTTGATTTCTGTGGACTACCTTCCTTGGAAGACGTTTTCATCAACTACATAAGAAGAAATACATATTCTCTCAGTTAAATACTATGCGATTACAAGGACTGGATTCCTATTCTGTGTGTAGCCAATAGTGTATGTATTGTAATAAAACTAGGGTATGTGCTGTTTGTATTTACGTCTCCGTTTATAGCTTTGTTGGATTTGAGTGATTAGTTGTTGATTATGAGGAGTCGGTGTTGGGAAGATATTTCTCAAACCCAGTCATTAGCCAATTTCAAGGAGCAGACTACATAATGTAAAAATTTCACGAAACTTTTTGGTTGCATGGATTAGTTTCATAAAATGGACCCTCCCTAATTTATTAACATAAGGAATTCTCGGGATATTTTAATGTATATGTGTTTAGTAATTTGAGACGTGAATTACTAATATTCGGCTTGGAAAGGCTTACTGATGATTCATACAAACGTGAAACAAGAAAACCCACGCAAATGTGAAATTAGAGTTTCGTGATGTGTGGTCATTAGGTGATTAGAGGACAATTATTCGTAGTATTCGCGCGTTTTAGAACCTATCAGTTAACAACTGCAAAAATAACAGCGAAAGTGAGCGAAACTTCTTTCATCTAGGAAAATAAAAAATAAAGTAGGAAATGAAGTAGTTTATTTTACAACGCTATTTTTCTTTGTGCAAAAAAAAAAAAAAAAAAAAAAAAAACGTACTAAAAATTTGATTTTTTTTCCAATAATAAAATATCAAAATCAAAATCATTTGGATGATACTGAGTTTTAGGTTATATAAACTAAATTTTAGACTAAAATATCGAGGGCCAGTCTTTTAAAATCTACTTCCGGTCATAAAATAGACTTTCAGTCTTGAAGGAGGTTAAAAATAGACTTTCAATCTTAAAAAGTCACCCTCTGATTATAACGTCATAAAAAACCGATATAATTTCATAAAATTAAACTTTCAATCTTGACACCGGTTATTATACTTAACGATAATGACTGAGGATTCCGATTAGTCAACTTGAGGTATAACTGTAACGACCAGGATTCTAGTTGGATGGATTCACAAATGCTCTCAAGGAATTTCGGGAAAAGAAAATGAGAGTGTGCTTCGTAATTTCAAACCATTTCTCTAACTTTTAAACGAGCGCTCTCTCTCTCTCTCTCTCTGAAATTGAAAACCTAATCGATTTTGTTGATTCTGTGACTCACAATTAAGGCAAAAGTAAGTATTGTTCATACTTTTCTTGAAACAACGTCTTCACTTGACACTGAATAAGTGAATATCACACAAAATATGTAGTACTTCTCAGTTTTGTGTAGGGAATATGTGACATTCGTTGTAGTAGTTAGCTACTGCAAGCAAACTCCCAAACCTCTCTCTCTCTCACACACACACACGCACACACATAACCTTGATATGAAGTCACTGCCACTGACTTTGTCTCACCTGAAGTTTCTTAATGAGACATAGGTGTCACTTTTCCGGGTTCGACAAGGACGGCAGCGTCAACCATGTTAAAGTTTTGCGCCAAAGATTTGCATTAAAGATTTGGGAGGGTGGATATATCAGCAGATGAATGCGGGTGAGATCAGGTACCGCGGAACACTTGTTTTTAGCAACTATATCCATCTTATTTTATTTTTGGTTTCATCTGTATGATCTATTTTTCGCCGTTATCGTCATTCTATAAACTTCTAAGGTCTCACTGGACAGTTTTTTGGTGAATTTTCATCGGACCAAGACAGATTGCAGAAAAATGAGAATAATTCTACATTAAACATACAAATAAAAACTAACCAATGATTTTTGCAGACAGATTGCTTGTAAGATTTAATTTAAGGTATTTAGGTTAATTCCATGTACAACTGATTGCTTTTACACTGAACCAACACTATCTCCATATCCTCTTTTATAATGTTAATTTCCGATATTCAAGGGTTATTTTGAATTTTTCCTCTGGCAAGGTGGCTCAAGCAAACAATGTGCACCTTATGCATGATTCAAGTTCACTGTCATTATAACAAATTGGCATGATTCTCATTACATCTGTAGCAGACATACAATAAACACATAAACCAAGTTGATCGTTCATTTGAAGCCCAAGTTACACATTTGATCTCTTGTGCTAGTCTAACTGTCAAAGGTGGTAATCAAACAAATCTATCCATTTTCAAGCCTAACACAAAGTAAATGTAAACCAAATTACATATTTAGTTTCTGTGTGCATTTTATAAACACAAGGATTGTGCTTATTAGTCTCATGCCCTCTACCCTAAAAATGGGGTGGTGGGGGTGGTGTTCAAAGAGGAAACTTTCCAGTGAGACCTAATGCGCTAGTGTGATAAGGGACAGGCCATTTAATTTTTTGTGCTGGGGGAGAGAGGGGAAGTGGGGGTGAGAGGTGTGAGCGGGGCTGAGGGGTTTTTCTTTCTAACCAGGATATTTTTTGTTTCTTTTTCGTCCAGAAAATTTATTTTTTTCAACTAGAATAATGTATATAGTTAGTTCTTTTTGTTATAAAAACCAGAGCAGGAATATTTTTACAAGCTATTTGTGGGCCGGAGTTGAAAAATCCCTTTTGCGTCCATTATTACTTGTGTCGCTCTGAATGAACAATATGTATTAGAGCAAGAAAGCACGTCTTATTTCTCTACTAGGAATATTTCTCTCTTCTGTATCACAGGATTGCATGTATTCATGTCAGTACATACAACGCGAAATTGCAGAGTAATTGGATTTGTGTGTGACCAGGAAAAGGATAAGTATAACAACACTACAGGCATAAATGGCACGTGAAATCCGATATTCATATACGAATACGCATTTTTATGTAAGAATAAATGATATACGATGAACCTCTTGTATAAACGCAAATACGTGAGAAATTCATAAACGGCAAACGCTGAGATGATAAACGAAAAACGATGAGATTTTAGCTTAAAACACAAACCATAACAAAATGCATGTGAAAAGCATTTTTGGGATACACAAATGTTGCATATGCTGTGCTCCATAAAACAAGTACAGAGCCAACTGTATATAAGCATAAGAACCTTTAAATGGCTTTCCTGCGTTTTTGGCCAGTGCACACGAAACGCGTACACGGAGAGTTGTTCTTGATGCAGAGTTGAACTACATTGCTTCGCCAGTGCATTTAACGTTTTATCTATTTACTCCAAATGTTATAGAGACCTGCGGCATAAAGAAAGATGGTTTACTCGAAAGAACTCACCACAATTAAACTCTTATTTACTAATTAAGATTATGTAGTCTTGCATCCAAATCTTATGCTGGCAAAGGAAGCCTATTTGATCCTTTCCAAATACAAGTCCCATGAAACCCAGGTTAAATATCACACACCAAAATATGTATTTAGTTATTCATGCACACATGAATAGATGCGACAAAAGGTAATGCTGGATCTAGATTAAACTGACGTGTAATTTTGCCACAGCTGATGTTTTGTTTCGACAATATGCAGCATAAGATACGTAGGTCGCTTTCGGTATATCTCATTAAAAATTGATGATGTGTTCCAGTTTCGTTTTCATTTTCTGCACAAAAAAATGCTTCAAACTTAGATAAATTTAAAAGGGCTAAGCTGGAAGATCTGCACATTTATCTATTACAGCCATTATTTCTTGCAGTATTCAAATAAATATATTCATTGCAACCGCCGGAATCTTCAAAGATCAGATCGATGAGATGTGTATGTGTTCTTATATATGTGTGTGTGTGTGTGCGTGCGTGCGAAGTGCATTGAAAAGGATACACAGGTCAACATACTTTCACCCAAATAGATTTCTCGATATCTACTGGACAATATGGTTCTTCGTCATGCAAAATTGAAAAAAATGGATTCGTCACTTTTGTTATCTACATTGTCCATCAACTACATTAGTAGTATTGAATTGCAGAAAGTCTTATGTGAAATCATTTCTTTGTGTGTGTGTGTGTGTGTGTGTGTGTGAGAGAGAGAGAGAGAGATTCCAAAATAACTTGGAAGAAACTGTCAAGAATTACACAATATCATTATTGCATATGTATATATATATTCTAATTTTAGCGAACCCTCTCAATCACAAATATTTCATGTATTGGCCTTCCTTCATTCCAAAGCCATCGGCCCTGAAGAAAAGAAGAAAAACGCAATAAAAAGGAAGACAGCTACAAAAAGATAATAATAATTCTGTGATTCAGACTAGATAGGAAAATTCAGAGGAACACTGCATATATTTTTGATAAAGTGTAAAATCCCATGATTAGTGTGCATCTTTGTAGAAATAATTGCAGCAATGAAGGTTTGGATTCATATTTGGCAATTAAGTCACATAATTAATTGTATTAATTTCAATCTAATTAAGCACAACCTTTTCAAAGTCTTCGTTAAGCACCTTTAATCTTGTCAGAAATATTGATGGCGGAAGTGGTCTTTAGGATGGAAGAAACTGGTGTACCCGGAGAAAATCACACAAAATGGATGAGAAATGACCTCCCCTTGCGATATAATGGAGATGATACCCAGCACTCCAAAGGCGCATAGCCTGTAGTTAAAGCACTGCACTCTCTGCTCATTTTTTCTTGCATCCAGGTATTATTTATATGAAGAATGTTGGGTTCGGTTTATATTTGATGAAAAAGAGGGACAAGTGTAAACATACAGGTTAAAATAAGACAGGACTACACTATACCACAAATAAATGTCTGGAGTAAAAATAAATGATTCAATGTAATAAATATTCTCCTGAGAGATGCATCATTTACCATTAACGAATGTATGCCTAGCATGAAATCACTTTTGTACAAAATACATAAATAAAGGGATAATATCATGATCATAATCTTTTGGTAAAGTAATACATGTTGATCCTTTATTATTATTAAAATTATACGCAACATTAATAACTATATCACTAAGACTAACAAAGAGAAATGCATCTCTTGTGTTATTACAGTGAACACAATTAATTATAAAATGCATGACATCTTCTACAAAATTAATACAGCATGGAAAAGACCGATTATTTCTGTCAAAGTTGGTTGTTCGGTATCTGCATCCTTCTGTTGCGAGACCATGGGAACCCATTCTCAGTCAAGTGGAACCATCAACATACGAGTGCAGTATGACCGCTACTGTTGATATTGTTGTACTTGGGTGCCGGCTGCCTGTTGGAAATTTGGTCCCATACAGATGACCTTTTCACAGGTGTATCATTACTTACACGCCTCGAGAAACACATACGGCAAAACTCAATGTTAAAGTACGTGAATAATTTTGGACGAGGTCAACCTAAGTGTACCTAATCCAGTACAAACCGGACTGAATGTCGCGAGCTCTGATGTCACAAAGAAGGCTATGCATGTTGAAGAAAACAATTCGTACTATTGTGACGATCAGACCCGACGTGCTCATTTCTTGACCCAGTTTAGAACCTGGCCAACATTGTAAAAGTATATAGAGATCAATAATTTTCGTCTGGAAATGTCTTGATGAAATTAAGGTGCAGATCATTTAATAATCAGGATTGAATAGACTTTGGTTAAACTATATTAGTATTAAATTTCAGAACAACAATTAATATTTAATTTAAGATGAGTAAATGCGCCTACATGACCACATTGACAGACACTTTAGTACATTGTTACAATCTCACTTTTTTCGCAATAAAACCTGTTATGTGCATAAACTGTCTTAGAAGCGTGCCCTTGTTAGCCATATCATGTTTCACCCACAACGTAGAAACTTCATTAATAATCAAACTTGTTAAGTTCAGCTTTACTCATGTTTTGAATTGTACAGTTCAATCACGTCGATAATGTAGAACTGGTCAAGGGTCTTTTCTGGTAAGCCGATTATAGGTAGGGATCAGGGATGTGGTCTACTATTGCGAGACTCAGTCCAGTGGAACCATGAACATACGAGTGCAGTATGACCACTACTGTCCGTATTGTTGTACTTGGGTATTGGCTGCCTGTTGGAAGTTTTGTCCCATACGGATGACCTGTTCACGGTGTGTGGTACAATGTAAAATCTCGTTTTACTCATCTTTATCAAACAAGTTCTACCGATACAACAAGGTCAAAAGGAAGTTATAATTCCATTATTCTAAATTTACTGGGTTTTCTGCAATGCGATTGGATATTAACGTGATAGTGGCCTGGAATATTTTATACATCGGTAAATACTGGGGACTACTTTCAGTTTCCAATACTGTTTCCAGTGTAAACTAATACTGCAGACACTGCATGGTGAAAAGGTTTTTTAAATGTTAAATTTTCCAAATAAATATAAATGACAGCGTTTGTTATAATTAATTTTATATTTCACCATACAATCTCGGCGTTCGTCTGCTATATCATCTAGCAATGACTGCTTACTAAGATTTTTCCATGCAACTTCCTACACTTTTTGGAACAATTAGATGCCATGGAGTTAGTAGAAATACTAGCAGCCCCAGAGAAAGATGCTGATGGGTTTGATGATATTGTAATGGATATTAAAAGTGCTAAAAATGAAACTGAACAACAGGAAAATACCGAATGCGGCGAATTGAACCCAATGTCCCCTGCCCCCAAGATATGTACGACAGCAACAATAATAGCGTGGGAACTGGGTCAGTCAAATTAGAGGCTATCTAGGGGCAACTTTCAAGATTCAAGAAGTTATCAGAAGAGAAATAAAATGATATTGAAATGAACCAACACAAAGAGGCAACTAAACGTAAAACAAAATGGGGCTTTGGCGTTTTCAATAGTTTTTTCATGAAGTGTGTGTGTGTGTGTCCTGTATATGATTAGTTGGTGTGAATCTGACCATAGCCCAAACAAAACACATTTTTGAGCGCATTACCCAAACGTTAATTAATCTTTAACGCCAAACAGTATAACAACAAGAACAACAATCATATGAAATATCTTTGATGGATACATCTTCAACATTTCATATAGGACACACTTTGTTTATATGACAATACAATGCCCCTTTCCCAATGCGACTCCATGATATTGAAAAATGTGGTATATATTTATACATATATTTGATATTTTTCTTCTGTTTCATTATTATTCAGATGAGTGGTCATTCATTAAACAAACAAATAAAAATTACAACAGTTTTTTGTGTTGATACACTTTTTTCTAAAAAAATAAAGCTTCTGTGTAAATTCAAAATATTAAAAATTAAATGATGGGGGCAAAAGATCTGAGTAAAAATGGACAATAATGTTTTTTTTCTTTCTTTTTTTTTTAAAACGAAATGTATAGAAATAAGAGCGGCAAGTGCTAAACATGTTAAGTGTTAAGTTTCTCAATAAACATTGCTATGATCCTAGTCAATTTTTTTTTGTGATTTTTGTACGGACTAGTTACTCTGGCGCCGTGTGAACAGACCCATGATAGAAAAATTAAGTGCTACCTAAAATAAGTTTTTTTTGTTGTTGATGGAATAAGCTAATTTGACGACAGGGAGAAGGAATATTGTAATTATATTTACTTTTGAGCAATTGATTAAAATGTACATTTCTATAAATACTCATCTATGATCATTTCATAATATACTACATTGTTAGAATCTCACTTTGTTCCCAATAAAATCTGTTATGTGTATACTCTGTCTTAGAATCGTACTCTTGTTAGCCATATTATGTTTCACCCACAACGTAGAAATTTCATTAATAACCAAATTTGTTAAGTTCAGCTCCACTCCTGTTGTACAGCTCAATCACGGCCATAATGTAGAGCTGGTCAATGGTCTTTTCTGGTAAGTTGAATATAGATATATAGATATAGGTAGGGATCAGGGGTGTTGTCTACCATATATATATATATATATATATATATATATATATATATATATATATATATATATATATATGTCCTTGACATAAGGCTATCTTATTAATAATGACATATTAAAAAAATGAACTTACCCATCACTATCAAAAGTATGAGACACATGGAAGAAGAGAAGAAAAAGGTAGAAATAATTTTTAAAAAAGCATCCCACACAAAATAAGTTTTGTCAGGCAGTGGATGCAAACTTTCATCCAGTTTTTACAATGTTTCTAAATGAAAAAATAATATACATTTTGCTAAAATATCAGTCAAAAATATTTTGAAAATGGTACCGTCATGTACATATTTAGATTCAATTAGCTCTGCAATGTGTGATGCATACTCGAGAGTAACTGAGGATTATAAAAATTCATCATAAATCCAAGTCTATGTACATAATATTTTACTCAAAACGATAGATATATATCGGGTAAAATAAATACAACAGCTTCTCTCAATCATTTCAAGCATCATCAACAAGCAACGCTAAGCAGTATTCACTTCACAATTGACAACTAGGTTCGAAAGCATGATTCTTATCCGAGTACAGTATGTTAAATTCGTCTAACACTTTCACTATTTGATATATAACAGTATCACATACCTTTCAAGCCTACAATATGTACTCTTTATATATGCTTCATAATATGTACATTTAACAATGTGTTATTTCTATATCCATCATAATTTATACATCACCAAATACTTTGTACTAGCTATATACACTAACAATGTGTATTATCTATATACACTTCATAATTTGTACATCTCCTAACAGTGTGTACTATTTATATACACTATGTAAATCTCCTAACAGTGTGTACTATCTATATACACTTTGTACATCTAACAATGTGTACCGTCTAAATACACTTTGTACATCTAACAATGTGTACGATCTATATGGATTTTGTACATCTAGCAATGTGTACGATCTATATACACTATACACACTTCGTATTTGATACATCTGCCACCAATGTGTAATATATATATATATATATATATATATATATATATATATATATATATATATATATATATATATATATACACAGTTCAATATACGTACATTTCCTAGCTTATAACATTAACAGGAATTTGTTTTGTTTTGTCTTGTTCTTACATAATCTGTCCCCAGCTATATATAAGTAAATGACCTGAATTGTCAACATAATGTAAGTCTCAATGTATAGAATATGAGAGATAAGAATCAACATTGACTTAATTATTACTTAAATCTGAACATGTAGATTTTTCTTGCCTCTGAATAACTCGTTATAAGAAACTTATCACGACTGTTATTGAAACAAATAGCTTTTGGCTTCTCAGGAATACCGTCAGTGATAATTCTAATATGAGTACCGTTTGATGTCAGCTGATGGATGTTGCGAGATGAGTATCCCACCACATACACGTTATGATCTCTGTCTGTAGCAACACCAATAGGAAAGTTGAGATTGTCATTACTATACTTATACATCATCGTACCATTCATGTCAAAACAGTACAGGGAATTGGCCATGGACACAGTGATGTACACACGTGTAAAGGATGAATTCAGAGCGACATTAGTTGAATCATACTCGCTCTGACATTCAAACCGATGACACTTCCTCTCCTCTCCTGTACTGGTGATCAGACTCCAGTAGTATTTATAGTTATCAATGCAACCAGCTACAATTATATCCCCTTTCCCTGCTGAAGCGACACACCAACATTTATATCTTGTTTGAACCGTCCTAGTGGTTTTGACGGTCCCTCTTGCTACAGACAAGAATTGAAGTCTTTTCTCTCCTGTTATGGTATCACGGTACCAATTGCGCAAGCCCAGGGGGGCGGAGCTTACGGTGTAGGGAACACTGTATTCAGAAATAAACAACAAAACTAGCTGTGATTGGTGTATTATGTAAGAGTTGTAGTTTCTGTCTGGCTTAAAAAAAAGTTGAGTCTCTTAGCAACATGTGAGATTATGTTAATTCATATGTAGATCATGTTTTGTATTTTTTATGATTTTTTAAAAATGTGATACACATCACTGAAAATGTGTCTTTTGTGACTGGACAACTCTGACCCCTGTCTAGTTGCAGCAGAGTTATCTCTCTTAAATGCAATGGAGTACCTGGTTCTGTCACTGTCAAATTGACAATCTAATATTGTTCTCTATGACAGTGTGTGACACGCATGCTAAAGTAGAAGAGAAGGTATATTTATTTCACCAAACATTAACATTAAGGTCTATGGAAAAACAATCGGTACCGTGATACCTAAAGGGAATACCAGCCTCGCATTGTATCCATAGTAACGTGTACATGTAGGCGCCATATATAAACTATGGTAGTGTCGTCTGGTAAAAACAATGGATATTGAGAAGTTTGGGTCAAATATTGACAGACTTTTAGCTAGAAAATGTATAAAATCTACAGAAAATAACACATGTTAGCATTGGAGAAGGCATTTGATAAAGATGGCTATGGCAGATAGAGAGTTGTATGGCCTGATGGCTTTATATCAATGGAGTCAGCTCAGAGATTGTCATACATGTAACAAAATAAGTTATGTAAACACAATGTGGATGATTTTTGGCCAAATATTAACATTTTTACCTGCATATCATGATAAATCATGTATAAACAGTAAATATCTGCTTCTTGAAAAGAGAACACTATAGGGTTCAAAGAAGGTGCTTCAATTGTTGTAGATCACTTTGTATCATATAGGATATGCTGGTATGAGTAATTTTAGGTAACTTATTATAGACATGGTCTTCCTTCCCACTTTCTTTTTATTATCATGCAATAATTGTCACTTTTTGTACACTTTCTTGTCTTGAAATTCTTCATGCAGTATATAAAGATAAGTTCTGTTGCATTCCCTTTTGTAGAAGTAGCAGGAATATCATCAGACAAGAGCCATTTCTTTAAGTTAGCATTTCCCATTGACACTTGCAAGTGCCCATTTATAATCCTTTATTGACTTTCAATTAATCATATTTATTTCTGTCCAACTGTTTCTTTTGGAATTTCCTCATACAAGGCCAAATTATTCTGAGTGGTAACCACATCAGTCAAATATTGCCCATTCCTTCCATTCAAGTCCACACTGTTCTTCAAACTTTGGGTCGCATCGCAAGAATCCAGAATAGCATGGGATCATATTGGCATGTTTACGCAAGGTTGCAATCCATATACCGGCATTCT
The DNA here is from genome assembly GCA_029931535.1 of Margaritifera margaritifera. Classification (NCBI taxonomy): domain Eukaryota; kingdom Metazoa; phylum Mollusca; class Bivalvia; order Unionida; family Margaritiferidae; genus Margaritifera; species Margaritifera margaritifera. Next base: position 803,396 of record JAQPZY010001203.1, on the reverse strand, counting down.
AGAGAACATAAACTATTCGATATGAGGCAACCTCCTCATCTCTGAGAACAAAATTAAATCAGTTTCAAGGTCTCCACTACATACAGAAGCCTCAATTTTAGGTTCTACACTTTATCAATAATTTATTTTTGGATAATTTAATTGCATGCAGGTTAATACAGGTTTTCATGAACTAATTTATATTGCATGGATAATATATTGGTGGAAATAAAAACACCACACCTTATGTATTTCATTCAGTTATCTCCCTTACACCAGACATGACATTTGAAGAAATACAAACTCACATTTTCTGTACTTGTTTATGAAAATAAAGAAAAGATTTAGTGCAAATATTATATTAGCTCTCAATCTTTATGCAAGTGTAAGTACAACTAGTTTAATAATTTCTTACAGCAAAATTTAAAAGGTTGTTAAACAGGACACAGATGTTTTTTTTTTTTTTTTTTGCTTGTGCCTAATTTAAGCCAATTTTTGTTTTAATTGTATGTGTAGGATCAATATAAACTGTATGCATCTATATGATTAAAATTATTTACCCTTTTATTTCAGATGAGAATGCACACTGCTTCACCTGAAGTTTTTGTGCTTATAAGGGATGTAATAGTACTGATGCCTCGGGACTGTCCTTGGACCAATGGGGCATTGCCTTCATATATTTCGCTAAGGTGAGGCAATCAAACTTTTCCTTCTCATTTTTTCTATGTTGTGGCTGTCTCTTTTGATTCCTTTATAAAAAGATACATGTCCCTTTTATATGTACACTTTCCTCCTGTTTAAAACTCCATTTGACTTGCTGTACTTATTGTTTTTCCTTGGCATTTTTCTGTATTTTATTCCCCAAATTTCACCCCAAATCAAAAAAAGTGTTTAGAAGCTGGGATCTGCTACATTTGGTGACAGATTGGCTTATTGCATGAATTTTATTCACTACAAAAAGGAGAAAAGCTTTCTATTTGTGTTACAGAGATGACCACTTTGTTTCAACGGAAACTTGAGAAACACTCGTATATTTTTTGCACAGAATTCAAAGAAAAGAAATATAGTCAGAAACTATTGCATTTAGTTTCCAAATGAATTCATCATTTCAGTTGTTTTCGTTGTAAAAATTATAACTTGAAAATGTCGTAGCAATCTTTTTCGATAAACACTTTAAACAACGAGAATTGAAACTAGACTTCAATATTTTAAAGCTGATGTTTTAATAAATACAGCAAAATTGTATCGAATTATTCATCGCTCCTAATTTCCTCTGCTTAAATTCTTTACAGATGGCATTTAAATCAGTTTGATTTAAGAAGGAAACTGTATTTGATAACAGAGGAAGATTGGAATGTCTGCTCCAATCTCTCTCTCTCTCCTTTTATTATGTATCAAGACAAAGTGGTTTGATGAGTAACAACAGTGACAGTCACCCAGGTGTCGGGGGGTCAGAATAAATGACCTGACTTCATCTGCTAGAAGTTATTTGTCATTAGCTGAAAAATGTTGCACTCATTTTAGGGAGTCACAAACTCGTTACGTCTAGAAGAAACATCGCTTGATTTGCTCTTCAATGTGATTTTACTGAAATGCAAGGGTAATATGTGTTGATATTATCAGTTGCAATTACAAAGTATTCGTCCTTAAGTGCTTATAAAAAAAGACTGTTTATATAACGGGTTCAAATGTATGATCAATTTAATTACAATTGTCACCATAATTAGGTTAAATAATCGCTACACTAGTAGTATGAGAATGGGACTGTCTGGACCACTCTCAACCTTAAAAAATAACATGACCCCCAGATATTTGGATTTTTTGGATCATAGAGAATTTAACTAAAAGAGTTACATTTGGTAAAAGAAAGAAAGAAAATAAAAGGATACAATCCTGACTGACCTAGAAAAAACTGGCTACAACCGGAATGTTAAAAAGAGTCAAATCGCTTACAAAGGTAGAATAAATAATTACAAATAATAACTAATGAGTGATTAAAATAACTTTAAATTTAGATATCTTTGTTACTTAGGAAACCATGAAAGTCATGACATATTTGTACAAAATATGTATTAAAATAAACCCACAATCATTACAAGATTAATGGGGAAGACGCCCAGCACTTCAAAGGTGCAAAGCCAGCAGCTAAAGCAATGCACTCTCTGGTCATTTGAGTAGACTACCTGAACACGTGAAAGTAGTCTACTCTTGTACTTTTATTTTCTTGCATCCAGGTTTTATTTATATGAAGAATGTTGGGTTCGGTTTATATTTAATGAAAAAGAGGGACAAATGTAAACATACATGTTAAAATAAGACATGACTACACTATACAAAAAAAACAAAAAAAAAAATTGTGAAGTGAAAAGGAATGATTCCATGTATTAAATATTGTCCATAAAATGCATGACATCTTCTGCAAAATTAAACATCATGGACAAGACCGATTATTTCAGTAAAAGTGGAACCATGAAGATACGAGTGCAGTATGACCGCTACTGTCGATCGTATTGTACTTAGGTACTGGCTGCCTGTTGGAAGTTTGGTCCCATATGGATGACCTTTTCAAGGTGTGTGGTGCAATATAAAATCTCGTTTTACTCCTCTTTATCAAACCAGTTCTACCGATACAACAAGGTTAAAGGGAAGGTATAATTCCAATTATTATAAATTGACTCGGTTTTCTGCAATGTGATTGGATATTAACGTGATACTGGCCTGGAATGTTTTATACATCGGCAAATTCTGGGGACTACTTTCAGTCTCCAATACTGTTTCCAGTGTAAACTAATACTGCAGACACCGCACGGTGAAACGACTTTTTAAAATATTAAATTGTCCAAATAAATAGAAATGACAGCCTATGTTATAATTAATTGTATATTTCATCATAAAATTTCGGCGTTCGTCTGCTATATCATCCAGTAATGACTGCTTATTAAGATTTTTCCATACAACTTCCTACTTTTTTTTGAACAATTAGATGCCATGGAGTTAGAAGAAATACAAGCAGCCCCAGAGAAAGATGTTTGATGGATTTGATGATATTGTAATGGATATTAAAAGCGCTAAAAATGAAACTGAATAACAGGAAAATACCGACTCCGGCGAATAGAACTCAATTGCCACTGGCACCCAAGATGTGTACTACAGCAATAATAATAGCGTAATAGCGTGAGAACTGGGTCAGTAAAATTAGAGGCAGTGGCGTAGCGAGGGGGGGTGGGGGGTGGGGGGGGGGGGGGCAAAGGAGGCGGTTGCTCCGGGCAGCACTTTCTAGGGGGCGGCAATTTGGTAAGAGTACCGTATATATCATAAATAATACGAATGGGGTGGGGGCGTAATTTTGGTAATAATAATTTATCAGAAGAGGAATAAAATGATATTGAAATGAACCAATTAGTAACAATTGATAGAATTTTTATATAATATTTTTTTTTTTGTTCTTTATGACTTTGTATACATATTTTGCTAAAGAAACAGTTTTCACAATGCATTGATAAAACTTCTTACATGTTGTGAAGAAAAATGTACATAACAATAAGTGCAGAACTTACAAAAAGTATTTTTCACTTTAACTTCTTTGACAGAGTATTCCCCACATTTGTACTTAGGGAATGTAATCTGGTATAGCAGTTGTCCATCTAATGTGGTAGCTTACGGTTTCCGGTTGTTTTCTTTAAAATGTAATGCTGCTAATAACGCTCTGAAATAATAATAAAATATATTTTCTGTAATTTGTCATACTGATATTTGTATACACCTTTTTTTCTACAGATTACTTTCATATTAAAAATTTCTTCAGCAACTTATAATAACTTTTTACTTATAAATATTCAAACACCCCAAAGCAATTATGAAGAAAGTGTTAACAAAATACCTGCAAATGGTGCCATAATAGGAGAACCCAATAAGCTTTAGGTCAAAATGATTCAGCACACTGTGGATGCTTTCCAGCTCAAATGTTTGGTGCAGCGGGGACAACTGTTGTATATCCTTGGTCACTTTGTGTTTTTGTTTGTTTAAAGCACTTTTAACACATTACTGGCCTGGGTGGATATTGAACCCGCAATCCTTGCATTACGAGTCCGACACTCTAGCAAGTGCATTACGAGTCCGACACTCTAGCAAGTGAGCTACCACGGCTCCTAAAGTGAAACATAACTCTGCATTTAATAAGATGAAAATGTTCAATAACAGTAAGTTTTTTTGAAGACTAAAGACTAAACGCTTTTGCATGACTGCTTCTTTTTTATCGCGTTCAACCCTACCCTGCTGAAAAAGGCTTATTCTTATCTAATAATACATTGGTATCACTAATTACCTGCACAATTTCCATACTGACTACTTTCCCGGTGTTTACATCCATAGTAGTATAAATCCCAAACTTGGCAGATGCTACCACCACCACACCTCACTTCTTCAAAGTTTCTCTTTTGCTTTTGCATCCAAAAATGTGTAATTGCTGGCTGGAAGTAGTGCCTTTGATGCATAAAGAAAGTATCTATATTGGTATGGGCCATTTTCAGAAACTCAAAAATCCTGAAGGCTTGAGAAGGAATGGCTCCAGCAAACAAAATAGCAGCTGAAAGCTGCAAGCTTCCAGCTGGAATTGATCCAACAAAGGGCTTGCTATTCCAGGATCTCTTGTGGCAACAAAAATCACACTTCTGAATAATATTTATAAAAGTTCCCATTCTGTGGTTAATATGTCCTTGTGCTTCATTTCCACACTTTACACAAAAATTGAACAGGCTTAGAAGAGCACTCTCTGCTGCTACAAACTTCCTTTTCTGATTATTTGACTTTTGCCTGTAAGAAAAATATGCATTTATTGGTACAAACTTCCTGTAAAGAAATGAAAGATGGAAATAAAATATACACTAATAATTGATACCACAAAACAAGTCCTATAACATAACTTAAATGCAGAACTATGCTTCCTATTTTTGCTTTAGAATTTGGAATTTGTTTAGTTCAATAATAACAACAATACTTGAAAGCATTAAAAAAATCTCCTGGTCTAACAGTCACCTCTATAATAAAGTCACATTTTTTACAACGACATTATTCAAGATCCATTTTAATACGGTCCATATAAATGACTAATAAAATTATTATGCATGTTTAAATTAAATAGTAAAAAAAAAGAAAGATTGAGTCTGATCAGAACATGCATTGAGCTCAAAAGTGCATAGCAATATCATACAACAAAAGGTCTGAAACAGCTATTCTGAGCCATGGTCAATACAAGATATAGACCATCAATCATCTCCGTTAACTTTGTCAACTTTCCTTGGTCCATTGTACTGGGTTCTTGCAGATTTTCTGTTCGGTCTGACTGATGTCTGGCAACCAGTTGTTGCTGTTTTCACTGTCACAGGCATCAGACTTCTGGAAATTGTTTAAAAAGAACCAACTATAGCAACTGCAATGGCTCACTACTGCATAATTCAAAGTCAATACATACACCGCCCACTCAACCTAACCCCTTTCCATCACTGCTAGACTGTGACCCTGGGTTCATAATGCAAAATAAGTTACTGCAATTTCAATTTTTTATCTCTGTATATTTACCTGTATATAGCCAGGGACCCTAAGGCGGGAATCAAGGATAACACAGCCAAGAATAAATAATGATTGTGTGGCAACTTATTCTGTTAGACCTACAGTGAAACTCTCACTCTCTCCCTCTCTCTCACACACACATACATGTATACAGAAATGAGAAAGAAATACAATAATTCAAAAAGCAGTGAAATAAAACGAAGACAATGTGCAAAAGTTAGTTACAAGATTACCCGTTTTCTCTCTCTCTCTTTTTGTATGCCGACCTCAGGCACTTTGTCGTCTGGCCTGAAGTAATGGATGTGGTGGGTGGGTGGTTTTCATCCTCATCAGGGCTGTGATCACGCTTTCGAGGCATAATTAATGGCACAGCGTCAGGCAGAAGTAGAGCCTTTTTCTTAGTTCCAAATGTAGCCATCAAACTCTGCTGGACCCAAACGAATCGGGTTGAAAATGCTCACTACAGATTGTGGGATATTTTGATGGCCCTCTCCAATCCGCTCGTGTCAACCGCACAAACCGGAACCAAAGTCCTCTATATTTAATGTCCGAGGGAATAAAATGTAATGAAACACCATCGTTTGGTGCATTGCTACATCCACCAACGATACACCTCTTTCCCATACTGAATAATGCACGCAATCAGAACACAATCCAGAGAAACTTCAAGCTTGACAACGATAAAACAATGGTGGCTAGCAATGCTGGGTTCCTCTTGTGACGTCACACGGTCTCCAGGCACGGAAACTGCCGAAGTTGTACATGGCTTCAGGGGAATATTCATGACATGTACATTTAAACTAAATATCTCAGTAACCGTTGATGGCATCGGGTCGAAATTTTCAGATAATGCATAAATCATTATATTGAATAATTTAGAGTTAAGTGATATAGGGGTCTCAGGTCTACCTTTAAGGGGCAACCAAACGTAACACAAAAGGGAGCATTGGAGTTGTCAATAGTAATTTGCTTTTTCAACAAGTGTGTGTGTGTGTATGTGTGTGTGTTTGTGTGTCTGTGTGTCTTGTATATGATCGATTGGTGTGAATCTGACCGTAATCCAAACAAAACACTTTATTGAGTGCATTACCCAAACTTTAAATTAATCTTTTGCGCCAAACATTATCATAACAAGAACACGAAAACCAGCTTAATAAAATGAAATTTTTTTGACGGATACATCTTCAACAGTTCATATAGAACACACTTTGATTATACGACAATACCATGCCTCTTTCCAATGCGACTCCATTATATTGGTAAATGTGGTACATATTTATACATATATCTGATATTTGTCTTCAGTTGAATTATTATTCAGATAATTGGTTATTAATTTAACAAAAAATACAATACTTTTTGGGTTGCTATAACTTTTTTAAAGACATTTTTTGTTATGTAAATTCAATATATTAAAATATTGAAGGATGAGAGCAAAGGAACTGAGTATGAATGGACAAAATTATTTTATGCTGCTGTTTTGTTTTGTTTTGACTTTTTGTGTGCTTTTGTTGTTGTTGTTGTTTTGTTTCTTTTTTTTTTATTTTATTTTTTTATTTATTTTTTTAAAAAACGAAATGTATCGAAAACAAGAGCGGCAAGTGCTGAAAATGTAAAGTATGAAGTTTCTCAATAAACATTGCTATGATCCTATTCAATTTTCGTTGTGATTTTTGTACGGACAAATTACTCTTGTGCCATGTGAACAGACCCATGATAGAAAAATTAAGTGCTGCCTAAATTAAGTCTTTTTGTTGGTGGAATCCGCTAATTTGACGACACGGAGAAAGAATATTGGAATTATATTTACTTTTGAGTGGTTGGGTAAAATGTACACTTCTATAAATACTCATTCATGATCATTTCATCATCTATAGTAAAAGTCATAATGCTATTGTGTGCGTTCACACAGGGGCTCGTGTTGTTGCTTACAACTTATCTATCAGTCATACATGTGTTATATAATACTACAAATATTATATAGTTATCTATTAGTCATACATGTACTATATAATACTACAAGTATTACATAGTACATGTATGACTGATAGATAAGTTGTAAGCAACAATACGATCCCCTATGTACGTTCAATACCGACTATTTCAGTAACGGGTGTCTTTTTTTTAGAATTTGATTACACATATCTTTAAATGGCGATTACTCACTTTATTTGGATCCACATATATCCATATTCCTTTGGAAGGTCATTATTTACACGGCACGAGAAACACATGCAGCAAAACTCAATTTTAAAGTACGTGAATATTTTTGAACGAGGTCAACCTAAGGGTGTGATCCAGGACAAACTGGATTGAATGTCGCGCGCTGTGATGTCACAATGAAAGCTATGCATGTTGAAAAAAAAAACAATTCTTGCTACCCAATATTGTGACGATCAGACCCGACATGCCCTTTTTTGACCCAGTTTAGAACCTGGCCAGCATTGTAAAAGTCAATAGCGATCAATAAATTTCTTCTGGAATTTTCTTGCTGACAATTAAGATGCAGATCATTCAATACTCAGGATTGAATAGACTTTGGTTAAACTATATTAGTATTACATTTCAGAACAACAATTAATATTTAATTAAAGATGAGTAAATGCGCCTACATGACCACATTGACAGACACTTTAGTACATTGTTAGAATCTCACTTTTTTCCCAGTAACACCTGTTATGTGCATAAACAGTCTTTGAAGCGTGCCTTTGTTAGCCATATCATGTTTCACCCACAACGTAGAAATATCATTAATAATCAAACTTGTTAAGTTCTGCTTCACTCCTGTTTTGAATTGTACAGTTCAATGACGGCGATAATGTAGAGCTGGTCAAGGGTCTTTTCTGGTAAGCTGAATATAGGTAGGGATCAGGGATGTGGTCTAATATATATATATATATATATATATATATATATATATATATATATATATATTCACACACACACATTTCTGAACATAAAACTAACTTATTTAAAATAATATATTTTAAAAAGAGAATTTTGGTAATTGATTGAATATTACAGTTTCTAATTTACTCATCAATGTAGTAGTAATATGTAATAATTTTCGTGACTTAATTTACCTATCACTATCTAAAGTTTGAGACAAAGGGAAAAATAGAAGATAAACGCGGAAATTTTAAAACAAAAAGCATCCCACACAAAATAAGTTTTGTCAGGCTGTGGATGCAAACTTTCATCATCTCAATGTTATCTAGTTTTTACAATATTTCTAAATGAAGAAATTAAAACTTTTTGCTAAAATGTCAGTCAAAAATATCATTTTAAAAATGGTGCCATCATACCATATACACATTTAGATTCAATTATCTCGGCAATGTGTGATGCATACTCGAGAGTAACTGAGGATTATAAATGTTCATCATAATCCAAGTTTATGTATATAATTTGTTACAAAACGATAGATATATAACGGGTAAAATAAATACAACAGCTTCTCTCAATCATTTCATGCATCGTCAACAAGCAACGCTATTCACTTCACAATTGACAACTAGGTTAGAAAGCATGATTCCTATGCGAGTACAGTATGATAAATTCGTCTAACATGTTCACTAGTTGATATATAAGAGTATCACATACCTTTGAAACCTACAATATGTACTATTTATATATGCTTCAAAATATGTACATCTAACAATGTGTACTATTTATGTATCCTTCATAATTTGTACACCACCAAATAATGTGTACTATCTATATACACTTCATAATTTGTACATCTCCTTCATAATTTGTACATCTGAAGAAAAAAAAGCATATATATATATATATATATATATATATATATATATATATATATATATATATATATATATATAACACCAGAAGAGAATGCTTTTCAGAGAGAGAGAGAGAGAGAGAGAGAGAGAGAGAGAGAGAGAGTTGTAGTAAGGCAAAATAAAGCAGCATTTGTATATTATCACTAAGCACCCCTTTCTCATTTCACTATCCACTGGCCATGTCTCAAACGGAATATATTATCTGAGAGATACGCAGTAGTACAAATATAAATTGATCATTATTTTCAACGGAAAATTGAAAAACACTCTTATATTCTTTGCACAGAATTTAAAGAAAAGAAATATAGTCAGAGACTATGGCATTTAGTTTTCAAAGTTAATTCATCAATTCAGTTGTTTTCATTGTAAAAATTATAAATTGAAAATGTCGTAGCAACCTTTTTCGATTAATAATTTTTAACAACGAGAATTTATACTAGACTTCAATATTTTAAAGCTAATGTTTTAATCCATACAGCAAATATCGAATTATTCATTGCTCCTAATTTCCTCTGCATGAATTCTGTACAGCTGGCATTTAAATCAGTTTTTTTAAGAAGGAAACTGTATTTGATGACAGAGGAAGATTGGATTGTTTGCTAAAATCTCTCTCTCTCTCTCTTCTTTTACTATGTATAACAACAACGTTGTTTGATGAGTAACAACAGTGACATTCACCTAGGTGTCGGAGCCTTAGACTAAATGCCCTGACTTCATCTGCTAGAAGTTATGTGTCATTAGTTTTTGAGAGTTATGAACTCATTACGTCTACAAGAGACATCGCTTGATTTGCTCTTCAATGTGATTTTACTGACATGCAAGGATAATATCTGTTCATATTATCAGCTGCAATTTCAAAGTATTGAAACTTAAGTACTTATAGAAAAGACTGTTTATACAACGTCTGTGATTTTTTGGATTATGTACAATTCATGAAAAGAGTTAAAACCGGAATGATAAAAAGAGCAAAATCGCTTACAAAGGTAGAATGATTAATTACAAATGATGACTAATGAGTAATTAAAATATCTTTTAATTTATATATCTTTGTTACTTAGGAAACTATAAAAGTCATGATATATTTGTACAAAATTGGTTTTAAAAAACCGACAATCATTAGAAGATATATACTTTTCATGTTTAATATGTTTTTCTTTCGAATCTATGTGTTGTATTTTTTTCAAACTTGTTGTCTCTATCTCAACTATAATTTGTTAATCTCTCTTGACAAATTAATTTCCTAGATTTTTTAAAATTCACTAGGGAAAAGTTTGAATCCATACATGTAAAACAAATATTTGCATGATAATGTATTAATCGTTTCCGTTTGTGTTCCATTAGAGGTTTTATATATCTTCTTTGCGACCTTTTTATCATTTATTAGATGATTTGCAAAATTATTTTAAAAGAAGGTCTCTGCAATCTTTGCTTCGTAGATTCTATACCACAATATATATATTTTTGACGGATACATCTTCAACATTTCATATAGAACACACTTTGATTATACGACAATACCATGCTTCTTTCCAATGCGACTCCATGATATTGAAAAATGTCGTATATATTTAGACATATATCTGATATTTGTCTTCAGAATAACTATTATTCCGATGAGTGGTCATTAATTTAAGAAATAAATAAAATATACAATACTTTATGGGTTGCTACTCCTTTTTTAAAGAATAAAAGCTTTTATGTAAATTCAAAATATTAAAATATTGAACAATAATGTTTTTTGTTTTCTGTTGTTGTTTTGTTTTGTTTTGATTTTTTTTTTGAAACCGAAATGTATAGAAAAGTAGAGCGGCAAGTGCTAAACATGTAAAGTGTGAAGTTTCTCAATAAACATTGCTATGATCCTAGTCAATTTTTCGTTGTGATTTTTGTACGGACTAGTTACTCTGGCGCCGTGTGAACAGACCCATGATAGAAAAATTAAGTGCTACCTAAAATAAGTTTTTTTGTTGATGGAATCCGCTATTTTGATGACAGGGAGAAGGAATATTGGAATTATATTTACTTTTGAATGATTGGGTAAAATGTACACTTCTGTAAATACTCATCCATGATCATTTCATAATATATAGTAAACGTCATACTGGTAATGTGTGCGTTAAGCACAGTACTATTTCGGTAAACGGTGTCTTTTTTAGAATTTGATAATAAAAGATAAAGGCGGAAATTTTAATACAAAGCACATGCCACACAAAATAAGTTTTGTCAGGCTGTGGATGCAAACTTTCATCATCTCAATGTTATCTAGTTTTTACAATATTTCTAAATGAAAAAATAAACACATTTTGCTAAAATATCAGTATATATTTACTTAATATCTGACAACTAGGTTAGAAATCATGATTCCTATGCGATTACAGTTAAATTAATTAAATGTTAAGAAGATAAAAAGAAGATACATGCAAAAATTTGATAATAGAAGATAAATGCGGAAATTTAAAAACAAAAAGCATCCCACACAAAATAAGTTTGTCAGGCTGTGGATGCAAACTTTCATCATCTCAATGTTATCTAGTTTTTACAATATTTATAAATAAAAAAAAAATACATTTTGCTACAATATCATTTTAAAAATGGTACCGTCACACCATACACACATTTAGATTCAATTAGCTCTGCAATGTGTGATGCATACTCGAGAGTAACTGAGGATTATCAAAGTTCATCATAAATCTAAGTCTATATATAAATATTTTACTCAAAACGATAGATATATAACGGGTAAAATAAATACAACAGCTTCTCTCAATTTTTTCAAGCATCGTCAACAAACAACACTATTCACTTCCCAATTGACAACTAGGTTTGAAATCATGATTCTTATATGAGTACAGTATGCTAAATTCGTCTAACAAGTTCACTATTTGAAATATAACAGTATCACATACCTTTGAAAACAACAATATGTAATCTTTATATATGCTTCAAAATATGTACATCTAACAATGTGTACTATTTATATATCCTTCTTTATTTGTACATTAACAAACAATGTGTACTGTCTATATACACTTTGTACATCTTCTAACAATGTGTACTATCTATATATACTTTGTACGTCTCCTAACAAGGTGTACTATCTATATACACTTTGTACGTCTAACAAGGTGTACTATCTAAATACACTTTGTACATCTGTTAACAAATATGTGTGATATCGATATGCACACTTCGTATTTGATACATCTGCTACCAATGTGTACTATATATATATATATATACTCTTCATAATTCGTACATTTCCTAGACGATAATATTATAATATAAACAGGAATTTATTTTGTTTTGTCTTGCTCTTACATAATCTGTTCCCAGCTAGATATAACTTAATGACCTGAATGTCAACATAATGTAAGTCTCAATGTATAAAATATGAGAGATAAGAATCAACATTGTATTAACTATTACTTAAATCTGAACATGTAGATTTTCTTTTTTGCTTCTGAAATATTCGTTATAAGGAACTTATCACGACTATTATTGAAACAAATAGCTTGTGGGTTCTTAGGAATACCGTCAGTGATAATTCTAATGGGAGTACCGTCTGATGTCAACTGCTGGATGTTGTGAGACTCGCATTCCACCACGTACACGTTATCATCCTTGTCTGTAGCAACACCGTGAGGATTTTTGATATTGTACTTATACATCATCCTAGCATCCATGTCAAAACAGTCCAGGGAATTGGCCGTGTGAATAGTGATGTACACACGTGTAAAAGATGAATTCAGAGCGACATTAGTTAGTGATGAATATCCACACTGATAGTCAAACTGATGACACTTCTTCTCCTCTCCTGTACTGGTGATAAGACTCCAGTGGTATTTATATTTATCAATGGAACCAGATACAATTATATCCCCTTTCCCTGCTGAAGCGACACTCCAACATTTATATCTTGTTTTAACCTCTCTGGTGGTTTTGATGGTCCCTCTTGCTACAGACAGGAATTGAAGTGTTTTCTTTCCTGGTATTGAGACAGCCACATCTTCATGATTGACTGCACAGATACCATATGGACGGCCTGACAATTTGTAGCTGGCGATGCATTGATACGAGGAATTAAGCAGGAGAACTCTCTCGTTATCCCAATCCGTCAGTATCACTTGATCCCCTTGTAAATATGTAACGCCTGCATAGTCTGGACTCTTATCATCAGGCCCGTTTATCTCCGCAACTTTCTCAATCTCAGCCTGACATAGTTCAAAAGGCCTTTCCTCACTTGGTATCGGCAAACATTTACGTTCCTTTCTGCATACAACCCTCCCAATATCAGACCTCTGTCTCAGGACGCACTGGATTTGTGAATCAACTTCAAGATTTAATGTGGCTGACTCCGTTTCATCAAACGTCTCTTTAATCTGTTCGTAGTATAACTTCAGCTGCGATTTTATTTTGTCCGCCATGAGAAATATCTGAAGACAAAAAGGAATATATATTGAATTAAAGGTCATCCACTTTTAAAATTGAAATGAGTATATTGACATTATGTGTATACATCTTTGATTTCAACTGTTTTTATCTCTTTTTCTCGGACTGGATTTGCATATTGTTCCATGTAGATGATACAACATTCAGCTTTGTACTGGCTTTTCCCTTTTCTTTGTATCTGTTTTGTATTAGAAACCTTTTCCATATTTGAATATCTAAGTGGTATTTGATATTGTATTTCTTCATGATTTTGTAATTTCATTCGTTTCTAAACACTTGCCTTTTGATAAATCTTCTTGACAGTTTTCTTTTCTTTCCTTAATTCTTTAAACACTCAATTACTAATGATAGGTTGTATGCTAGGGACCAATCATTGACGTTTTCAATTGCTGTTTAATTACATTGTTGCGTCAGATTTGATTCAAAGTTCTGTATTATTCCATCAAAGATTTTTGAAGGAACACGATTCATCTGTGAATTGTTTCAGTCTTAAACATAGTCTCAAATAATATTTCAGATTCTTATATTGAATTATATAATTTGTTTTGTTATACAATGTATACACTTCAATGATATTTTGTTTCTGATATCTTTCCGTTTCCATCTTTAATTTATTTCTTTTGAAGCTCTAACATTCCTTGTAAGGAGGAAACATTTTTATGGTGCAAGAGGATTGTAGATTCTTATATTATATAATTTGTTTTGTTATACAATGTATGCACTTCAATTATATTTTACGTCTGATATCTTTCCGTTTCCATTTTCAATTTATTTCTTTTGAAGTTCTAACAGCTCCTTGTGAGGAGGAAACCTTTTTATGTTGTAAGAGGATAGTCCTTCAAATAGTCGTGTTGGTGTTTGCAGATAAACATCCACCATAAATCCTTTTGAGCAGGGCCAATCGTTTCATCTCTCAGTATATAATAGGCAAAAAGGGCATATGCCAACGGTACAAAGTAAATATATAAAACATACAGCATGCAACCATAGCAACTATCGCATTCCTGAAATATTGTAGTCTTTCTTGTTCTAAATAAATTAAGAAATATAATGTCTGAAGCAAAGAACATAATGGGCATAAATTACAGAGTACAATTAGAAGCTAGATTGATAGTTAGCACTAGTATTTTACTTGAACATTTATCCGTTTACAAGATAGATCATACATCTAAATTGTCTATTGAGGAGATGCTCAATTATTTGAAGAAATATTTTGGTATTATTATTGTCATTAATAACTTTACGGAGTGATGGAATCATTGTTTGGTTGATTCTTTTTTTAAGCAAATGCTGCACTTTCTCGAATTTGACGAATTTTTCATCCGTTAATTTGCTAAAAAAGGAAATTCTCTGTTCGTACTTCTCAAACTATACCCTTTTAAGCAAACAGCAAAGAAAATTATGAGATCGGCAAAATGGAAATGAGGATCAATAATAATAATAATAATAATAATAATAATAATAATAATAAAAATAACCTTTGCAAAAGAATGATAATGTCATTTATTTGTCAACCTAACGTTTCTCAGTCCGTCATCTCGTCATTGTCCCTTAGAATTAATGAAGGAGCTCTGTCTATAAAGTACAAGAACAAGAAGAAAAAAACAAAAACAAGAATCATTGTATATGACTATGTTAAAGCGGTCGGCATATCTATTAAATAAATCCAAAACTATGTAGATGGTCATTAAAAATGTTTGTTCACTTCTCCTTATGAGAACATATTTTTCTATTTGTATGCAACATATTTATATAAATGAACATACCTGCGTATCGTTTCCATGTTTCATGACCGTCTCCAGAGTCAAATGTGAGTTTTGCACTGCACTTAACAAGACCTGACATGCGTGATTTTCTTCTTGTTTTTTAATTGCTTCCTGTTTGTACAGCTGATTACCTTCCAACTTGACCTTGCGTTCCAAATCATCGAGAAGGTCATTTAGCTCTTTCCTGATCTCTTTTATTTTGTTAGTCATTTCTTGAACTTGCGATTCAAGACTAATGATATTTGATTCGTTTATTTTTTCGAAATTCACGAAATGATTTTCAAGTTCATTAATTTGATCAAGGACTTGCAGGGGATTAACTTCCTGAAGGAGATTGTTAGCATCCTTCATCAAGTCCAACACTTGGCTGCAGTTTCTGTGATGAACGACGCCACACGTTACACAACAAGCAGTCTTATGGTGTCTGCAATATATCTTCAAGTCTTCTTCCTTGTGATCTTGACAGCGAAAACTCTTGTCAAACCTGATTAAGTTATTTGGGCTGTTTGTTAGCTCCTCTATACTTACGATGGAGTGGTCTTTTGACACCTTTAATTTTTGGTGAACCTTAAGACACGTTTCGCACATGGCCTCCTCGCACACCACACAAAATCCATGAGCTGTGACGGAAACGCCGTCAGAGAGACAACAGTCACAATGTCTCTCCACTTTCTCTTTGCTTTGTATCGACTGTAAAATTGAATTGATCGGAAAGAGAGTGGCCCACGTTTTGGAAGGTTTTCCTTCTCTGCGAATAGGGACCACGGTCCTGCATATCGGACATTCAAACTGTTTCAGTTCCTTTACCTTTGCAGCCTTGGACGAAATGCAATCCTCCAGGCAACCTTGACAAAACGAGTGTAGACACGGTAGCTGTCTAGGTGTTTTAAATTTACCCAGACAGATTGAACAATGGGGTTTCTCTTCATACTGAATATCTCCTGGATTTGCGGCAGCCATTTCAATCAAATAACTCACTCGTTGTAAAGACAGAAAATTGAAACCTTGTGAATCTTTGAAAAGCTGTAAAGCAGATTCGTCCCTTGTTACTTGTTGCGTTAAATATTTCCCAGAGTACAACGCGCTGTTTTTATAGTCTCCAACATGACATAGCAAAATATAAATAGAATTTAGAGATACACGCATGTCATGTTACCTAGTTTTCTTATCTTTATTCAGAGCTTATCTGCTTCAACTGCAAACTCCATACAGGTATATTCGATGCGTATAGTCTTTTGAAATGTTAGGTTAACATGGTCATACTTGAATAACACGTCTCCCCTCCCCGTTTTTATTTACATCTAGCCACATATCTTGAAAAATTTAATGTGCATTAGAGTCTACTTAAGCCAGTGAGTTCAAAACATGCAATAAGAGTCTATTACAGGCAATTTGTGCACTCAATGTCTGAATAAATAATAGGAATAATAATAACAATAATTGTTGTTATTATTATTATTATTATTATTATTATTATTATTATTTGGGATGGGAAGGCGAGGCACCAACAAATAATTCTTAATACAAAATAAAGAAATAAATGGGTATATGTCTCTTCCAAAAGGATCGTGCAGTAAGCTTGAAGCTGCATATATGTCCTCCCCAATCACATGGATGTCCAAGATTGGATCTGATTTGAATTGCGGGGTCAAATTTTGAATTTTTAGTCTTTAACTTTTATACGTAAAAAGTATACTATAGCGACTGGAAAAGGGGATTCGACTGAAAATCCAACCCATCTGTATCGACCCTTGCTTATATTATAACAGCATATTCTACTGATATTTATCCAATTTTATTGCATTTGTATGACTGTAAAGAATAATGATGACAAAACTTGAACCGATTGAAAGTACAGTGCGACCCCTCTTTGCTGGCCATTTGTGAATAGAACAATCTTTGCTGGATTAGTGAGTCTGAAATGGAATGAGGATAAAATATATTTAGAAACTGACAGGTGAGACAGACTGATACAGGTTGGATATGAACTGTGTTTGGGTAAGGGCGGTGACCATTATGGGAAGTTGCACTCTAATATTAATACTTTAACAAGATGAAAAATACGCGAGACGTGTTTTAAAGCTTTCACTCTATTGTATTTCTCTTTTATTATTACATTGGAGGGTGGGATACATTTCAGAGCTCAGACTTGCGAACAAATAAGTGACTATAACTGCTTTATTGGCTGACAAGTCACTAGTTTGTCTCTAAGAGGGATTTATTCTTCGACCTCCGATTTGGACACCCAGTGAAAAATATAGCTTTTAGATAATACGCTCTTTGTTCGTATTAGTTGTTAAATTGATCTAATATTCCATCTTTCTAAACTACTTTACTTAGGTTTTAATATGTGAATGAATATTCCTTGGGGTCCTAGTGTGCATCACATTTATAGTACGGACACATGTAACACACCAAGACTTTTCTCTCAGTCAACTTTAATTCGGCCCATATGTAGCTGTACTTTAATTCGGCCCATATGTAGCTGTACTGTAATTCGGCCCATATGTAGCTGTACTTTAACTCGGTCCATATGTAGCTGTACTGTAATTCGGCCCATATGTAACTGTACTTTAATTCGGCCCATATGTAGCTGTACTTTCATTCTGCCCATATGTAGCTCTACTTTAATTCGCCCCATATGTAGCTGTACTTTAATTCGGTCCATATGTAGCTGTACTATCAGCTAAATACTAGCTTGATGAATCACTTACTCATCCACTTCCATTCCCAAGTTGTGTTACGTAGCAACGTGATTTGATGAGATGCAATTAAATTTAGGAGATTAACACTGACCTTAATTAAATTATCAACTTATGTCATTAAAAAAATAACAAGTGTCGATACACATGAACCACTGACCATCCTGATAGCTACGCTTCCTTTGCGAGAAGAGAATGCTAAATTCGTGTAACAAGTTTAATATTTGATATATAACAGTATCACATGCCTTTGATGCCTACAATATGTGGGGCCCCGGGTGGCCGAGTGGTCTAAGGCGCTCGCCATCTGTCATCTCACCTCTGTCTGCGCGGGTTCGAGTCTTGGGCTCTGCCAATGTGTGAAAACTTGCCAGTAGCTTCCCGTGGGTCGGTTGTTCTTCCCGAGATTTTCCCGGGTTCTTCCTCCACCAGATATACTGGCTGCCATGTATGGCCTATCATGTACTGAAAAATGGCGTTAAAACCATAAAACCATAAACCTACAATATGTACTGTCTATACACACATGATAATGTGTAAGACGTTTAATATTTTAAATATAAGGGAATCACATATCACATGCATTTGAAGCTTACAATATGTCGTATCTATATACACTTGATACTGTATATATACTTTTAATTTGCACATGTGTTATGCATGTGTACATTATATATATACATATATATACACACACATATATATATATATATATATATATATATATATATATATATATATATATATATATATATATATATACCTGAGACTGTAGACACATATCTTCCCATTATTCATATCGAAACAATACTGCGAACTGGCCAGGTACACAGCGATGTACATTCGGGTACAAGATGAATTCAGTGCGACATCTCTGATAAATTAATTTTCTGAAAGATGTATAAAACCTGTATCCCTATTTATTGCTTCACCTTTACTATTGTCACTTTGACCTATTTATCATATCATTGCCATGCCATTTACTTTCTTTTCTATACGTATATGGATATATACGACATCATGTTTGCTGTGTAATAACATTGTACTTTGATTTCATGCAGCTCTGTATTTGTTTGATTCACATATTTGCTACAATACTTTACTTTTTTATGAGGGATCCCGGGTGGCCGAGTGATCTAAAGCGCTCGCCTTTACAGATCACTGCCACCTCAACTCTGTCCTCGTGGCTTCGAGTCTTGGGCTCGGCCAACGTGGGTATGTGAGAAAGCTTGCCAGTAGCTTCCCGTGGGTCGGTGGTTCTTCCCGTAGTTTTCTCGGGTTCTTCCTCCACCGAATATGCTGGCATGTATCGCCTAGCATGTGCTGAAAAATGGCGTTAAACATAACAACCAACCAACTTTGTAATGACAAGGAACATGTATATGCTCAATAAAGAACTCTGAACTCTGATAAGTTTTATATGTCCTACATTTCAGGTAGATATCTCTATGATCGTACGCCATTACAGAATTCTCATAAATTTGATATGACCTAAATTTCAAGTAGTTATCCCTACAATCGTTCGTCAATAAAGAACTTTGAACTCTGATAAATTCGACATGACCTAATCCACACGAAGATAGATATATATATATATATATATATATATATATATATATATATATATATATATATATACAATCGTAATACGATACGACCAGAGAGAGAGAGAGATTTGTGGTCTGTTGGAAACATTATCCATAGCTCGACACGTCTACACATCTTTCATTTTCTACACTGGAAAGGAATATCTCTCTCTCTCTCTCTCTCTCTCTCTCTCTCTCTCTCTCTCTCTCAGGCATTGATGAATATGCATCTTTTTGGCAAGTACCGTACAATATCATATACTCAACATCATCTCCCTTTCCCGCCCGTCTCTTAAAAATTGGATCTTGCGACATCATCCATGTAAGCACTCTCATTACAGAGATTACTGAATCTGCGAATTCTTACACATTTGCCACCTATTGCGATACTGTCTTCCAATTTATGAAATTATATTTTCCTTTGACGCTGAGTGTCAAATTCACAGTTATCAAAGGAAATCCTTTCTTTACGGATCTTTTTATTAAGTTGAAGTTTTTATTAAAAAGAGACAGTTTACAGGAAAGCTAAGTCGACTTTGAATTGACAATAACTATTATACTCTGTTAGTACGGGGATAATGACAGTTGCTACTTGATAGTTACGTTTAAGATAGTGAGAATTCTTTGGCACAACACATAATAATAATAAAAAAATGACTGACAGATTAATTCAAATGCTATAGCACCCATTAGCCACTAAGTCAATGCTGGCACATTTTTGTTACTACTACATAAAAAACAAAAACACCATAATATTCCTACATGAGAACATTGCAGGCTTACTTATTTACTACTGAATAAAACATACCATGTTACTGGACATTACTACTGGCTCACTTTCCCTAGTACTGTATTTTCATTGAAGTAGTCAAAAAACCCCAAATATCTTACTCCTGAAAAAAACACAAATACTATTTAAATATTAGCAGTACCTTAAATGGAGTTGATAAAATGCAATAATTGTGGTACTCAAAAATCACAAGAGAAAATAATTATAAATTCTTTGAACAACATGCATGATGCGAATAACTCACCAGTTTTCAGAGCGATGAGAGAGATATTCAATGAGTTTAACATACAAGCAGCAATATCGGTATCAAGAGACAGCGTGTACTTGTTTACAAATATGGATGAGATTAATACCTGGTTAAAGTTAATTGTAATACAAAATAACATTCAAGAGAATACAACTGTTGATTTGCCTATTTCAAATGTTAAAAGATGTACTGCGATGATTTAGGAAAGATGCTGATTTACAGAGTGCATTAAAAGATGAAAATGCTGAGACAATCTGTATAAGTCATGATAGCAAGATGATACAAACTGTGCATTATGACAAATGCATACATTGGCATTCGGATAAATTTACCGTACAACTCGAAGATCGCATCATATTATCAAGGTCAACATACAAAGATTCGTCAACATTACAAGGTCAATATTCAACGATTCGTCAAATTTACAAGGTCAATATACAACGATTGCGTCAAATTTACAAGGTCAATATACAACGATTACGTCAAATTTACAAGGCCAATATACAACGATCGCGTCAACTTTACAAGGTCAATCTACAACGATTCATCAAATTTTGAAATGTAAATATACAACGATCGCGTCAAATTTACAAGGTAAATATACAACGATCGCGTCAAATTTACAAAGTCAATATACAACGATTCGTCAAATTTTAAAATGTCAATATACAACGATCGCCAATATACAAAGATTGCGTCATATTTACATGGTCAATATATAACGATTCGTCAAAAACAAAGATATTGTTTGTGGAAAACAGTGCTAAGACTTCAATAAATTCTACTTGTTTTTAAATTTTGCCAACTTTTTCTTGCCATTCTGTATAATAATATACAATTTTAGAAGGTTCCTTTTTAAACATTAGATGTTATTTTGAATATCATTAAGCTGAAATTCAATTTTAGCAGACATAATATATCCTGATAAAAGAGTTTGACATGGACTAAGAGAATTGAAGCAGATTTATAATAACGGATATAATTTCATAAAGAGAAACAAGTACGAAAAAGTTTTGAAATTTGCTACAAAATAATAGATCTCAATTGTTTACTACCTTTATAGTACATTTGTTCGTCAATCTATTTCAAAATGATGATAACCGAGAACTATAGTAACTAGGTTTATTTTCTAAAATTTCAAACAAATCAATATTTTTCGAAAATGATAAATCTCAATCCAATGATTTGTGTATGCTGTTTGGTTTTCTAATTTGTCCATACCTAAAAAATCTTTCAGTCGACCATTCCACGGATTTATGTTTTTATAAATAAAGACTTTATCAAATGGCACATACTCGTTCTAAATTGTCCATTTTCTCCCCCCCCCCCAATATTTTGTTTTACAGAATTTGTAATAGTTGAAGACCTCTGTATTTCTCTTTCCTTATAACTGCGGAATCTTCGCACATCACTAAAAAACAGACTGTTGAATTATAAGCTGATGCAAACTGTACTTTTAATGAGACATTTCCCGTTTTAAAAAAGAATAATCGTTGTTACTATTGGATACAAAACATAATCTAAACCATAAGGAAAATAGTGTGAAGCAATTCTATTTCGTTTTTTTCTAATAGTTTCGGTAGGCGCATAAGGATTATATTTTTGTGAAATTTCTATTATTTTTAATGTATGTTCTGCTTCTTATAAAACAAATCATTAAAAGGTTTACCATCGATTAATGATCCATTTATATAGACATTAAATGATGTAATTGATAGATTTGGAAAATACAAGGGGTTTTGTGACTACTGCAACTGAAAGCACATTGTGGAACTAAAACGAAATAAAATAATAGGCGATATATGATTATTAAAAATGCAAAAGAAGTTTCGATTCCATCAAAACTTTTATTATTGAAATAATAAGATGTAAATGGATATTCAGTCACAGCCCCAGTTTGCAATAAAGATAAACATTGTTGATCTAAAAATAGCCTTTTATTATTATTGATTCTATTTACTGATGTTATATTACTAAGTTTAAACTTGTAGTTTTCTGTAGTTCATGTTTTTTGTTTTTAAAATAAATTTGATATTAATAATGAATCTCTTTAAACGAATGTCCACTCCATTAATGAGCAATTTTTTAACAGTAAATATATTTTCGTAGAAAATATCGGATAAAATTGCACCGTCTATCACGTTCACTGTTGAATATCTGATACAAAGTCCATTATTACGACAAATAAAATCAGTGTCATTTGGTGCATCAGTAACATCAATCGAATTAAAGAAGTGTCAGTTGTAGTCGCACTTGATCCTCTTTCGGAAGTACAATATTTTTAATATACGCTTTACAAGGATATAATTCTCTATGACCTGAAATTAAAGTATTATTAAAGTAAATATCTATTTGTTATATCAGTGATTCCTATGAGAGTATTGACTGGTTCTGCCAAAGAGTCTGTTTTATTGGCAACGGTACTGGTAAATCAGGAACACTTCAATTAGTTTTAAAAATAGTTAATCTGATTAATATTAAAGAAATGTACTGACTATTATTTTGAGTCGAAAAATAAAATCGTTCCACATATTCATTTTCAATACTAGTTTAAAGAAAGATGCTTTTGATCTGAAGAGATACTAGACTCTACAGCTGTTTGATTATATTCTTTGCTAAATAAATTAAGTTCTTTTTGTATCGAAATTATTCTCTGTCTAGGATCAAAGTGGGTCATTCTTGTGTTGTGTTTGTTGCTGTTGTGGTTGGCTGTGGTTGTTTTTTGTTGTTTTTATTTTATTTTTATTTATTTATTTATTTATTTTTTTGGTCTCTTTTTTTCTTTAATATGGAGTCATTATTATGCCATTTTGTAATACGGAATTCTTTTCAGCTCCAGAAATCGATTAATATCTATTTTAAAAAAAGTAGTGTGTTTAAACATTGCGAAAAGTCCATACTTGACAGTCAAAGCAGTTTTAAATTAAAAAAACAACACTAATGTTTCAACTATGAATTAAATTGTAATCGGATTGTAGTTGTGCTTAAAAAAAAAAAAAAAAAAAAAAAAAAAATATAATAGTTGTGTAATGGTATTGGTAAAACTATCATTCCACATAGAATAATCAAAACCTTTAGATACTGCTTGCGTTTTAAGATGGTAGAAATGAAGGAATAAAGAATACTTAAGCCTTGTTGTAATTGCTCTTGATGCGATAAAATAAACATGGATCTGCTTTTATTTTACAAACTCGAAGATAAATATCACTAATTTTATATTTATATCCTGTATTAGCATAATTAACTAATAAGGTAAATTCATGTGCGTTAAAATATATTTTTATTTTAATATCCACTCCATTAATTAAATGTTTTGTAATTATGAAAAGGTCTTCTTGTACATAGTGTGCTCAACAAAACGAACCGTTTATTGTTATTTGATATCTTTCATAGAGACAATTATCACCACCATTAGGCTTTGTATCATCATGATGATCTGCATAGTCTAGTACCATCAATGCCGTATCTGGAGTTGTTATGCCGATATTGTATGTTAAACGCTTTCCAATCAAAGCTCTAAAATGATACACACTATTATTATTACTGACTAGAGGAAACTTCTATTTGCTCGATACAAGAATTCAAGACATTATTAAAAGTACTTACTCTATCTATACCAGATATTTCAGTACCATCTGGTTTTAGTCATTTTCATTTGAAATGTTAAAGTTGTTAAATTAGAAGCAATGTATTGAGCAGAAATATGATTGCTAATAATACATTCAGCATAATTATTAGTTATAGGAGCTAAAGGTTTCACATATTCAGATTGATTCGATTCAGCACTTAGTTGATTATTGGGTTTTAAAAAGAAATCCAATTATTTTGGTAAAGAAACATTTTGATTAGCATTATCAAAACAAAAAGCCATTGTTGCAGTAAATAAGTACATAAATGTAAACTGTAGATAAATTTCATCACGTGATTGATGGTTGTAGACTAAGTTTTCATTCAATGAAGTTAACTGTTTACTATTTAATCTGTTTAGATCCAAAA
Source organism: Margaritifera margaritifera (assembly GCA_029931535.1). Classification (NCBI taxonomy): domain Eukaryota; kingdom Metazoa; phylum Mollusca; class Bivalvia; order Unionida; family Margaritiferidae; genus Margaritifera; species Margaritifera margaritifera. The sequence continues at coordinate 778,510 of JAQPZY010001203.1, read as the reverse complement.
CAATGTGAAATATAGAACCTTGTGCTAACTTTGATTTCTAATGAGAATGGTATTTCAAATGTGACTTTTGGAAGAATTTAATTATATTTTCTTCAACATCAATTAAATTACAAAATGTTACTACACGAATGTTATCAGGTGTAGCTATTAGATTGTTTTTTAATTAATCGTACAAGCAATTTATTTAATTTCATAATTATGTGTTAAACAATCTAACTCCTAATTCAACTGAATTAAAATATTGTGTGCTTTATTTTTAGGAAAGTGTTTAAAATTTTCACGATAATCATTGTAAACTTCAATAATCATACCAAGAATAAAATGAACACAAGAAGCATGTATTTATACCTTTTTCAATGTATTTATACTTTTTCTGACAAAAATGCTTTTTTATAAGGGGAATAATATTAAGAAAAGAATTGGACACAAAAGTTAAAAATGTATTTACAAACATGTATAATTAGGTAAAGAATCTAAAACGATAATGAGAATAATAATAATCAGGGCGAGAAAAATAAATTATATCAAAGGAGGCATTATACCTATCATTTTGTTTTCTTTTATATGTAAATAATTTGATTAGAAAATAGAAACTACAAAGAATTCTTAACATTTTAAAGTCTGAAGATGCATCATCGTTAGATTGGGAACGCTATGGGGCTTAGAAGAATTTGAGACAGTAGAATGTATATTAAAGCTAAACAACTGCTTAATATTTTAATTAGGCAAGCTTGCTTTTTCGGGATATATTAATCTTAGAGGTAATACTATGGACATTGTGTTTTATAATGATAATTCTAATGATGATGGTAAAGTGGATTCGATAGTGGGTGCATCGATCTAACTATCAAATTGTTTTAGCCAACCAAACTAATGTACTAATGCTTTTCTTATTTCCATTTACAAAACTCTAGTTTTAATTAAAAAACAAATTCTATGTTCCATGTAGTGTTTGTATCTATATATACATTTTGCATTTCAAATTCAGAGACATGACCTGAGAAGATATCATCGGCGTAATCTTTAATTTTACAGACTTTTCTATCATTTCCGATACATTTGTGCGTAATAACAACTATTTCTTCCTTCTAGTTTTGCTTGTTATCTTTTTAAAAAAGTTATTATTGACTATTTTGCGACATCAATCTTTCATTTTCGGTAGATATTAATTTTAGTGAGTAATAATATTGTCGTTGATTTTAATCATAATGTTAATGATGATGTTAAAGTAGTATCGATAGTGTCTTCATCGATCCAGATATCAAATATGTTTGGCCAACCTAACCAATCTACATATACTAATGCTTCTTTATTTCCTTTTTAAAATCTAGTTAATAATTATATCTTCTATCCACATAACATTTGAATATATATATATATACTTTTTGCGTTTCACATTCATAGACAGGACTTGTATTGACTTTTATGTCATTTCTGCCAGATATGTGGGCAATAATAAATATTTCTTCCGTTCCTTATTCCTCGTAATCTCTTTGAAAACTTCTTTTTTAATTTAAGCAAACATAACCACCAATTTGAAATTTAAAAACATAAAAAAAATTGTTTTTAATTAATATTTTAAATTTTCTTTTGCTGAGCGTTCCAAATTGTTTTTCTCGAAATTATATATTCATCGATTTGGTTAGGTTCATAACAAAATTTTGTAATATAAAGACAGAGTAATTTTTTTAAAATAAAGATTAATACGTGTAGAAAAAAGCCGCTTTGTGATTGCTAAGACAGCCGATATGAAAAATTGTATTCAGTTGTAAAAATGTTTGCAAAAAAGTGATTCATAAATTCACTATCTCGGGCAATACGCAGTATTTCAGGGGTCATAATATTGCTTAGTTCTAGAACAACTTTAAATTCATCAATAATGCTATTAGGTTTTTTATTTTGTACAATAACTAATACAAATTTGTAATGATCATTATATTCTTTTCAATTACTCACATCTGTTAAATCACAATCCCACATATAATTAATACCATTTGTAATCACTTGTTAGGCTTTTAGAGTTTTTACTACAACATTGTTTTCTACTGAATAACTGTTTTTTTCTAACCATTTTGATATTTCACATAAACTCACTTTATATAATTTGTCTTTTAATAATTGTAGTAGTTTTGTAGGCCTTGAATATGTTCCATTTTGTTTAATATTATAGAACATATTTTTTAATTCTGTTTCCATAGAATGTTCCGATTCTATAGAATTTTGTTCATTCTTTGTTTATATCTTGTACTCCCCCCAAAAAAACAAAAAAACCCCAACAACATGAAAAAAAAGAAAAAAAAAAGGAATGATCCCTTGTCATTATGCAAAGAAGAATTTCACAGTAAAATTAGGAATACAAGTACTGTATATGTAATCAAAATAAATTGCAAAAGTGTTTCACGTGAATCGAGATTTAAATGAATTTTAAAGGTAACGGTAAAAAAAGACTTTGTAAGTATTCAAAATAAATTACAAAAGTGTTTCATGTGAATCGAGATGTAAATAAATTTCAAAGACAATTGTGTAAAATTAAACGCATAATTCACAAAGTACTCAACTTTACTAACAAGACTTCTATTTTATTGTCGTGTTTATGAAGCCATCAAAACTTTCATTAATTTTTTCTTGATTACTCCTACTAATGAATCTTTGTTATTACTGAAATAATTATTTTGCTATTTTACAGAGACAAACGACTCACAGAGAAGAATTCATGAGTGCAAAAGAGAAAAGAGACAAAAGAAAGACATATTTACAGCGAAGAAAATGTAACATGTCCCAAAAGATTCAATCAAAACACTGTATTGCTGAAGAATGTCATCAGTTGAAAGGCGAGACATATATCATTAAATTACCTATACAGAAAAAAGAAAATCAGTGTAATTTTACTAGTTTAAACTTTTTAAATTACGACAAGAATATAAATTATAGTGGTTTTACTTTTGTCATGACAACAAAAACATCGAGGAAGGATTGTTACATCATGTGACAAAAATGGAGAAAGACTGACAAAAGAAGACACGCGAAAAGACTTGATAAAAGGGGAAGATGTGGATAACAAAAATGTAAATTCTTGATTTATTTCAGAAGAAAATATAAGAAATACCAAAACAATATCCGTGGTTATAAATTGTATATAATGTAGAAAAAATGTTTTTATATTATTACATATATTTTAAATATTATAAATAGGGGGATGTCCTACAGTGGACCAAATCTCTTCCTGTTGTGTACAGCAGGCAACGTCCTTAATACTATAATGTATAGGATGAATACAATAAATATCATTCAGAGTTTTTTTTTTTTTTTTTTTAAATTTGTTAATGTAAGCTAAATTTCCGTGTTTTGTTTAAATTTTGAACATTTTATCTTTTTAGTATTTCTTCGCTTAGCGAGCAAGGCAGAATTTATGTTATAAAAAAATATCTTCAAAGTTAGCGACACTGAGCATTTTGGTAGATGCGATATCCCTCGCTGTCTAGTCTATATTTTATTTTATTTTTTAAAACAAAAAACAGAAAGTAACCTAACTTATGTTTCATGTATGCATTAATAATAACTTTTTAATTCTTTAAAACTTCAAACCACATTTTTTTCTTTTGAACAATAAAATTATGTGCATTCTTGCAAAAAACCAAAGAGTTCTTTAAATTCAAAATTCTTTAAAAAAAAAAAAAAAAAAGGATACATAAATAAATAAGGTTCGAGGAAGCCAGGGCGACTTAAAGCCAGAAGGCATTTTGTATTTTTGTATTTTACTTTCCATTTTATATTTTTTCGTTTTTTTTTTTTTTTTTTTTTTTTTTGTTTCGTTTCGTTTTTGTTTTTGTTTGCTAGTTTTTGTCTGACAAATTCCGTAATTTTCTTGTAATTTTCGCGTTTTTTTTCCTCTGTATTGGTGAAATTTTTCAAAATACTTTATGGTGGGGGGGGGGGCAATAGAAGGAAGGGGCCCTGCTATATGTCTTGGAGGCAAGGGGAGGCAGTTCTTCTTCTTTTTATCCGTTTTTTACGGTAATTTAATTTTGTGTATTTACTTTATTTTAATTTCATTTTATTGTATTTTAATTTTTTTAATATTTGTATTGACTTGATGTTTCAACCCACACCCTCATCACCTTTTTCCTGGGGGTGGTAACTCTTTCTTCCTTTAATCCATGAGATGGAAGGTGAGGTAACTCTCGTTTAATTGCTTAAATGAAATGGGAGTTAACTCCTCCTTCTTTAGATCCGTCAATCAAAACAAAAAAGCTATTTTATTTGGAAAAAAATAAAAGCGAAAGTGAGCGAAAAATCTTTCATGATGCGAAATAGAAAAAAAAAATGTAGTAGCTTATTTTACAACGCTATATTTCTTTTTGCAAACAAAAGACAAAAATAAAAACTATGTACTAAAAATTTTATTTTTCCCAAAAATTAAAATAGAGAGCCCATGGACTTCTCGTTTAGATGATATTGAGTTTTAGATCATAAAACCGATTGTCAGACTAAAATATTGAGGAGCAGTCTTAGAAAAATCTGCTTCCGGTCATAAAATAGACTTTCAGTCTTGAAGGAGGTTAAAAAACGGACATAATGTCATAAAATTAAACTTTCAGTCTTGACGCTGGTAATGACTGCCGATTCCGAATTCTAAACTTACTATTATTAAATTAACTGTAATGACCGAGGATGCAGAAGCGTCAATTTCAGGTCTAAAAATTCGACTTCCGAATTTCCTCTTCTGGTCCATATATACACCTAATAATCTAGGTATTCCGATAAAAAACTTTCACGCCCGTTCTAGTTTATATCAGGAGAGAGAGAGAGAGAGAGAGAGAGAGAGAGAGAGAGAGAGAGAGAGAGAGAGAGAGAGAGAGGAGGCACAAGATCTCAGTGCTCTACTGACAAAACAGAAAAATTAGTCTCCGCATGTTCGCTGCAATTTAAAAGAAAAATACACTCACTATACAATACGATGAAAAAATAACAAAAGCTCCTAATATAATCTGTTCCGTTAATACGCATTTCTCTCTGTAACCGTTTATGTCCGAGATACATGCATGAACACATTCAATTAATATGGTTTCGATTATTTTGTTTGTACAGGCCTTTTATGAACAGGTAGTTCCATTTGCAGAGAGAGAGAGAGAGAGAGAGAGAGAGAGAGAGAGAGAGAGAGAGAGAGAGAGAGAATGAGAGAGACACTTTGAAACCATTATTATGATTAATTTTCATGTGATGAAAGTCGTAACAGTTCCTCCGCTAATTGCCTGGCTGTATAATTAGTTTCAGGCTAATAGTCTCACGTAAATTAAATGTTACCTTTCCCATGTAGAGTCTGAATCGACGAGGTCTGTACAGAAAACCTGCCGAAGCTAGGTGCTTGATAAAGTTCACATTAGATCTTATTGCATTAGAAGACGAACACCTGCTATTGTTGAGACAGTATGTTGCCATTAGTGATCGAAGGATTAGCACATAGTTGGAAATTCAGTGCAAAATAATTATAATTATTTGTATTGTCTGTTATTATGTACATGTCCTTGCTTCTTAGAATTAAATTGTGCATATTTCATCGGATAAGTATTTCTTTTCCACACACATTGGAAGCAGCGCCTTTCGTAAAGACAATTCATGAACTGTGTTTCGAATTTCATGGAAATGAAACAAGAAGGCAAGCTTTAGAATCAATCTAACACTTTGTTCTGCTAGTGCTTATGTATAACCACTTCTTCTTAGTGTGATCATAATGGAGAATATGCAAATCATGCTGTTTAAAACACACGTAGGATGTACGCATGAAGTTACATGTTTGACGTCAGAGAATAAATTTAACGGAGCACAGGATTTTAATAAACAATAAATACTTCTCAGTCTAGAACTGATCACATGATTATGAGTTGAAAGAAAGAAAGAAATACATGAACGTGATCTGGAACCTCCCGACACACATAAACACAGATACACACTTACACGTGCATACATACATGAACAGATAGTGAATTTATTTTATTGTTTTTATTTTTTGTTGGTGACAATGATACAAATGATTCCCGCACACGAAGCTGTAAGAATCGCAACGATATGAACGACTTTTAACATTTCTGGTCTTCTTTGTTCATTTACTTATTTTCCTAGCGTACAGCCACATGCTTACACTATATCATATATGTTGTATGGATTAGCAAATCCAATTTTGAACCATTTCTCTGACTTTTCAACTAGCGCTCTGTCTATGTCTCTCTCTCTCTCTGAAATGGAAGCCGAATTGATTTCGTTGACAAAAGTAGGTAATGTTCATACTTTTCTTGAAACAAATATTCACTTCACCGTGAATATCAAACGAAATATGTATTTCTTCTCAGTTTTGTGTAGGGAATACGTGACATTCGTTGTAGTAGTAACTTACTGTAAACAAACTCCCAAGCCTCTCTCTCCCTCTCTCTCTCTCTCTCTCTCTCTCTCTCTTTCTCTCTCTCTCTCTCTCTCTCACACACACACACATAACTTTGATACGATGTCACTGCCACTGCCTTTGTATCCCCTGATTTTTCTTAGTGTGACATACGTATCACTTTTCAAAGTTCAGCAAGGGCGGCAGCGTCAACCATGTTAAAGTATTGCTCCAAAGATTTGCATTCAAGATTTGGGATGGTGGATACATCTACATATGAATACGGGTGAGATCAGGTACCGCGGCAACTACACCAATCTTACTTTATTTTTTGGCTTCATCTGTATGATCTATTTTTTGCCGTTTCGTCATTCTATAAACACCTAAGGTCTCACTGGACAGTTTTTTGGTGAATTTTCATCGGACTAAGACAGACTGCAGAAAACTTAGAATAATTCTACTTTAAATATACAAATAAAAACTAACCAATGATTTGTGCATGCTTGTCAGATTTTATTTAAGGTATTTAGATTAATTCCATGTACAACTGATAGCTTTTACACTGAACCAACACTATCGCCAATTCCTATTTTATAGCGTTATTTCAGATAGTCAAGGGCTATTTTGAATATTTCCTCTGACAAGGTGGCTCAAACAAGCAATGTGCGCCCTATGCATGATTAAAGTTCACTGTCATTATAACAAATTGGCATGATTCTCATTACCCCTCAACCATCTTAATTTTGAGATATTTACATCTGTAGCAGACATACAATAAATACATAAACCAAGTTGACCTTTCATTTTGAAGCCCAAGTTACGCATTTGATATCCTGTGCTAGTCTAACTGTCAAAGGTGGTAACCAAATAAATCTATCCATTTTCAAGCCTAACACAAAGTAAATGTAAACCAAATTACATATTTAGTTTCTGTTTCCTCGTCACCAAAACCCTACACTGTTTGATTGGAAGCTTGTTATAATCAGGGTTCAATTAAGAAGTGAAAAATGGTTACTCAACACCAAATTGTATTCAATGTTACAAATAATTCAAAACCTTCACAAAACAATACCAAAAACAGTTCTTTGAGTAAATTAACATAATATTTTACACATGACGGACTTTAATCACGTCACAGTGTATATCTTTGCATAGCTAAATTACCATCAATTCAATATTCGGGACGATTATCGGTCATTATGAGATAATGCTAACCACTCGGAAAAACATTTGAAATTTTATATTCAATCAGAGAGAACGACGAAATTGAATGCTAATATTTAGAAACTCTCAGCGATAGCTCAATTCTTATAGGCAGAACACGTAGATTCAAAATTATTTTTCTATCAGATTACACGACCAGGTTAGTTGAAATGACTGAAGCATTATTCAAATAGCCTGTCAAGAACCAATCAAAATGCTGCTAATTATTGTATAGTTTTACAATATATATATATACCAGTATTTATTCTCCAAATGAAATTATACTTTATCGTTTTACATAGTTTGAGTCGATATATCTATAAATTATAATTAAGTTAAATCCTAGAAATGCGTTGCCAAAGAAAAATACAATATCTGCTCTAGGAAATCATCGTGGCAGAAAATGAATTAGATAAAAGGTTTGTATCTACTAGCTCTGAACTCCTTTACCTACAGTAGTGTTAGTACAAAATTAAACTCATTCAAGTTCATTCTCATTTTCAACGTACAGCCATTACTCGAAAGTGCGAATCATAAGTTCATTAATGTCCATTTAATGTATTACATCTAACTTCACTGAGTAATTTAGATAAGACGGTATTTATTCATGAAAGTGGTTCACTCTGAAGTGAATTCATAATTTCAAGTTTATATAACTATGCGGTTATTTGCGGCAGGGATTAGATCAACAAAGAGATTGCAATGCAGCAATGTGGTGAAATCCGAATAAAGTATTTAACGCTACACTTTGCAATGTGTCCAATTTATGACTTTAACATCCAATTGTATCTTTCCAATTGTGAAAACCTATACACTGAACAAAAAGGTATTTCACCTTTATTTGATTAGATCAATTACAAAGTTTGCTTACATGAACTTTTGTCGGACACCGCGACTTTAGTTTTATGAGTAGTTCAAGTAAAAGTTTGTTACAAATAAGAAAAATGTCATTCTAGCTTCTAACCACAAAAACAGTAAAAACCATTTCATCATTACACTTCATCAAATGGTGAAACAAATATTGACACAATTGTCGTAGGCCATGAACCTGGACATTCTTGCAGCTCTTTCTCGTTACGGAATTTTTGGATATACATGGAAGCTCCAAACTTTACAGATCACAGTCTTAAGAAGTTCTCTATAATAAAAAAGGGAGAGAATTCGCGTGGCAGCGACTTCTTACTATAAATTAACTAAAGTCACCGACGTGAAATCTGTACGGAAATATTTACACCGCGGGCGATTTAAACAATTTTGCTATGCAGCGACTTAGCCTAACCTTAAATGATATATATGCCAATCAGGGTTTCACCTGTCATAAAAAACAGATGCTATCCAGCAACATAACATATTCTAAACCGACATATGCTATTCAGCATTTCGCCTACCATAACATAATGGATGATATTTAGCAACATAGTCTATTCTAACGCGACATATGCTATTCAGCATTTCTCCTACCATAATGATATTTAGCATCATAGTCTATTCTATTTAAACGATTTAAACAATTTCGCTATGCAGCGACTTAGCCTAACCTTAAATGATATATATGCTATTCAGCGTTTGTCCTATCATAAAAACCCAAATGTTATGCAGCAACCTAACCAATTCTAACGCTACATATTTCCCCTACCATAACATAATGGATGATATTTAGCATCATAGTCTATTCTAACGCGACATATGCTATTCAGCATTTCGCCTATCGTACACTCAGTAAATGCTATGCAGCATTTTTGCCTAACCTACCGTTATCTAAGAACTGTGTGTTCACTATGCAGTGAATCTCAGAAATATAATGAAATATTTCCAATGCATACTGGAAAACTTTAATTCGTCTCGAACTATTCAAATGACGGTATTGGAAACTATTTGAAAAAATCAAATGCTGCATGAAAGTCCAAGTATGACTCTTAAAAGTCCAAGTATGACTCTTAAAAGTCCAAGTATGACTCTTACAAGTCCAAGTATGACTCTTAAAAGTCCAAGTATGACTCTTAAAAGTCCAAGTATGACTCTTAAAAGTTCAAGCATGACTCTTAAAAGTCCAAGTATGACTCTTAAAAGTTCAAGCATGACTCTTAAAAGTCCAAGTATGACTCTTAAAAGTCCAAGTATGACTCTTAAAAGTCCAAGTATGACTCTTAAAAGTTCAAGAGTATAGTGTATTCACAGTAATCAAAGTTACTCAAATAAAAATTCGAACCTTACTTTCATTATTTCTTACAGTTAGTGGCAATAAATAAATTCCTTGAATATACGATGTTATCCAATTATCTGCTTGCCTGAGTAAAATGAAAAACCACTATTCAGCAATGCGTACAGTGTAAACTGCAATTCTGCAGTGGAAATATATCAAAGGCTGCTATTCATCAGTGCGGACAGTATAAACTGCAATTCTGCAGTGGAAATATATCAAAGGCTGCTATTCAGCAGTGCGTACAGTATAAACTGCAATTCTGCAGTGGAAATATATCAAAGGCTGCTATTCAGCAGTGCGGACAGTATAAACTGCAATTCTGCAGTGGAAATATATCAAAGGCTGCTATTCAGCAGCATAGTGAGTAATTTAGAATTCTGAACAGTCTCTACTTAAAAGTGAGGATACGATTTTTCGAGATCTAGTGTTAATTTCATTCACTATTCAGTGAATTCAAAAATCTGCTAATTTCTTATTAAAATCAAGCATAAAGGTAAGAAATTTACTATATAGAATAAATTACAAGTGAGAAAGAGTGACTTGAATTCCAAAAATTATTAATACATAAATTCGGCCAAAATTCATTCTGGAGGTTGCCATTTTGCCTAAAACTGAGCGATTTTCACACCCAAAGACTCCAAAATTTTACTTAAAAATTCCTAATAATGAGGAACAATTCGTTCCTCAAACACCTCCAACATTTGATATGGCTACAGGCAGCCATTTTAGAACACCAGAAAGGGAAATGTCAAATCGAGACCCCTATTGACATCTAACCTGTACACAGCGCAGATGACTACATGGTGGCGTTCAGCAGCTTTTATAGTAGCGTTTGTAAACAAAATAGCCTCTGACTCTATACTGATAAAATTTCAGTTTTCCAATGTATGAGAAACACGTCATATTCACAAAAGAAATACACAAATATCTTTATTTCGCATAATACAATCTGTCACATCGTAAAATACAATATTTTCATATTTCAATATTCAATCAAATGAAAGAGGAAAATTCATCTACGAGATTATCTTTTCTACAATGAAAGTATGCGGGCTCAAACTTCTCACGTCCCATGACTTACGTCACACATACTATTGACCAATAAAAAAAGAGTAGACTGCACTTATAGATACGGCATGGTAGACATTGTTTACAGTGGGAGTTAAGTCGATCTTCTATTGGCAATATCATCGTTAATTCTATATGCTTGTGACGGAAAATGCATGCAGGTAATATATATATATATATATATATATATATATATATATATATATATATATATGCAGGTAATATATATATATATATATATATATATATATATATATATATATATATATATATATATATATATATATATATATATTGAATCAAATTCCTATCAGAAAATCTATTATCCTTAGCGCTATTTCCCACCTATTAGTGTACCGTGTATCGGCCGCTAAACGTGACACCAAGCACACTCATTTTATCAATCGCTATACTGTTGATACATCTAAAGCATTGATACACTAGAAACTATGTAGCAAATATCACTTGTCCCAATTTCAGGAAAATAGAAATCCTAGACGAAGATATGATGCGAAGAAATGTTATTTCATTGCACCATGAGACCATACTTAATCTATAAATTTCAATTTCTCAACAGTAGTAATATGTACTAATTTTCGTAATTTAATTTACCCATCACTATCAAAAGTATGAGACAAAGTGAAGAAAAGAAGATAAAGTCGGAACTTTAAAAATAAAAAGCATCCCACACAAAATAAGTTTGTCAGGCTGTGGATGCAAACTTTCACCAGCTCAGTGTTATCTAGTTTTTACAATATTTCTAAATGAAAAAATAATACATTTTGTTAAAATATCAGTCAAAAATATCATTTTAAAAATGGTACCGTCATACACACATTTAGATTCAATTAGCTCTGCAATGTGTAATGCATACTCGAGAGTAACTGAGGGCTATAAAAGTGCATCATAAATCTAAGTCTATTTATAAAATATTTTACTCAAAACGATAGATATATAACGGGTAAAATACATACAACAGCTTCTCTCAATCATTTCATGCATCGTCAGCAAGCAACGCTAAGCGTTATTCACTTCACAATTGACAACTAGGTTCGAAAGCATGATTCTTATGCGTGTGCAGTATGTTAAATTCGTCTAACAAGTTCACTATTTGATATATAAGAGTATCCCATACTGTTGATGCCCACAATATGTATTCTATACATATGCTTCAAATTATGTACATGTAACAATGTGTACTATTTATATATCCTTCATAAATTGTACACCACCAAATAATGTGTACTATTTATATACACTTTGTACATCTCCTAACAATGTGTACTATCTATATACACTTTATACATCTAATAACAATTTGTACTCTCTATATAAACTTCATAATTTGTACATCACCAAAAATGTGTACTATCTATAAACACTTTGTACATCAAATAACAATTTGTACTCTCTATATACACTTTGTACATCAAATAACAATGTGTACTATCTATATACACTTTGTACATCTAACACTGCGTACTATCTATATGCACATTTCGTATTTGATTTATCTGCTACCAATGTGTTTATATATATATATATATATATATATATATATATATATATATATATACACACACTCACACTTCATAATTCGTACATTTCCTAGCTTATAACATTAAGGGGATTTTTTTTTGTTTTGTCTTGCTCTTACATAATCTGTCGCCAGCTATATATAAGTAAATGACCTGAATGTCAACATAATGTAAGTCTCAATGTATAGAATATGAGAGATAAGAATCAACATTGACTTAATTATTTCTTAAAACATGTAGATTTTCTTTCTTGCCTCTGAATTATTCGTTATAAGAAACTTATCAGGACTGTTATTGAAACAAATAGCTTTTGGGTTCTTAGGAATACGGTCAGTGATAGTTCTAATAGGAGTACCGTCTGATGTGAACTGATGGATCTTGTTAGACAAGCGTCCCACCACATACACGTTACGATCCCTGTCTGTAGAAACACCGATAGGATGTTTGAGATTGTTATGACTATACATCATCCTACCATCCTTGTCAAAACATTACAGGGAATGGGCACCTCACAGTGATGTACACACGTGTAAAAGATGAATTCAGGGCGACATTAGTTACTGATGGATATTCACACTGACAGTCAAACTGATGATACTTCTTCTCCTCTCCTGTACTGGTGATCAGACTCCAGTAGTATTTAGTGTTATCTATGTAACCAGATACAATTATATCCCCTTTCCCTGCTGAAGCGACACCCCAACATGGATATCTTGCTTGAACGTGCCTCGTGGTTTTGATGGTCCCACTTCCTACAAACAGGAATTTAAGTGTTTTCTGCTTTGGTATAGAGACAACCACATCTTCATGATCGGCTACGCAGATACCATACGCAGAATCTGACAATGTGTAGCTGGCGATGCATTGATACGAGGAGTTAAGCAGGATAACTCTCTTGTTATTGTAATCCTCTAAGCATAACTTGATCCCCTTGTAAATATGTAACGCTTGTATATTCTGGATTCTTATCATCAGGCCCTTTTATCACGGCAACTTTCTCGATCTCAACCTGACATTGTTCAAAAGGCTTTTCTTCACTTGGTATCGGCAAACAAATACGTTCGTTTCTTTGCAAAATGTATAATTTGAAAATGTCGTAGCAACCTTTTTCGATAAACAATTCAAACAACGAGAATCGAAACTAGTCTTCGACATTTTAAAGCTGATGTTTTTATAAATAGAGCAAATATCGATTTATTCTTTGCTCCTAATTTCCTCTTCTCAAAATGTTTACAGCTGGCATTTAAATCAGTTTTATTTAAGAAAGGATACTATATTTGACGATAGAGGAAGATTGGAATGTTTGCTCCAATCTCTCTCTCTCTCTCTTTCTCTCTCTCTCTCTCTCTCTCTCTCTAAAACTCCACACACACACACACACTTTATTATGTATCATGACAAAATGGTTAAATGAGTAACAACAATGACAGTCACCCAGGTGTCGGAGCCTCAGACTAAATGCCCTGACTTCATCTGCTAGAAGTTATTTGTCACTAGCAGAAAAATGTTGTACTAATTTTAGGGAGTCACGAACTCATTACGTCTAGGAGAGACTTCGCTTGATTTGCCCTTCAAGGTGATTTGACTGAAATGCAAGGGTAATATGTGTTGATATTATCAGTTGCAATTACAAAGTATTCGTACTTAAGTACTTATAAAAAAATACAGACAGGAATTGAAGTGTTTTCTCTCCAGTTATAGAGACAGCCACATCTTCATGATCGACTACACAGATATCATACGCAGAATCTGACAATGTGAAGCTGGCGATGCATTGATACGAGGAATTAAACAGGATAACTCTCGTGTTATACCAATCGGTCAGCATCACTTGATCCCCTTGTAAATATGTAACGCCTGTATAGTGGGGAGACTCTCATCATCAGGCCCTTTTATCTCCGCAACTTTCTCGATCTCAACCTGACATTGTTCAAAAGGCTTTTCTTCACATGGTATCGGCAAACATTTACGTTCCTTTCTGCATACAACCCTCCCAATATCAGACTTCTGGCTCAGGACGCACTGAATTTGTGAATCAACGTCAAGATTTAATGTGTCTGTCTCCGCCTCGTCAAACTTCTCTTTAATCTGTTCGTGGTATAACTTCAGCTGCGATCTTATTTTGTCCGCCATGAGAAATATCTGAAGAAAAAAAACCCAAGATATATATATATATATATATATAATATATATATATATATATATATATATATATATATATATATATATATATATGTGTGTGTGTGTGTGTGTGTGTGTGTGTGTGTGTGTGTGGCCAGTAGAGGATACTTTTCACATAGAGAGAAAATTGTTGTAAGGCAAAATGAAGCAGCATTTGTACATCATCACTAAGCACCCATTTCTCATTTGACCATCCACTAGCCCTGCCTCAGACAGAATGAATTATCTGAGAGATACGCAGTAGTACAAATATAAATTAATCACTTCTTTGTACAGAATTTAAAGAAAGGAAATATAGTCAGAGACTATGGCATTTTGATTTCAAAGTGAATTCATCATTTCAGTTGTTTTCGTTGCAAAATGTATAATTTGAAAATGTCGTAGCAACCTTTTTCGATAAACAATTCAAACAACTAGAATTGAAACTAGTCTTCAACATTTTAAAGCTGATGTTTTAATAAATGGAGCAAATATCGATTTATTCTTTGCTCCTAATTTCCTCTGCTCAAAATGTTTACAGATGGCATTTAAATCAGTTTTATTTAAGAAAGGACAATATATTTGATGATAGAGGAAGATTGGAATGTTTGCTCCAATCTCTCTCTCTCTCTCTCTCTCTCTCTCTCTCTCTCTCTCTCTCTCTCTCTCTCTCTCTCACTTTATTATGTATCACGACAACGTGGTTTGATGAGTAACAACAGTGACATTCACCTAGGTGTCGGAGCCTCAGACTAAATGCCCTGACTTCATCTGCTAGAAGTTATGTGTCATTAGTTTTTGAGAGTTATGAACTCATTACGTCTACAAGAGACATCGCTTGATTTGCTCTTCAATGTGATTTTCCTGACATGCAAGGATAATATCTGTTCATATTATCAGCTGCAATTTCAAAGTATTGAAACTTAAGTACTTATAGAAAAGACTGTTTATACAACGTCTTCAAATGTATGGCCAAATTTAGTTACAATCGTAACCGTAATTAAGTTACCTAATCGCAAGACTAGTAGTATGAGAATGGGACTGTCTGGACCACTCTCAAACTTTAAAACTATCATGACTCCCAGATAAGAGGATTTTTTTGGATCATAGAGAATTTAGGAAAAAGAGTAAAATTTGATAAAAAAAGAGAGAAAAAAGGACACAATCCTGATTGACCGAGAAAAAATTGGCTAAAACCGGAATGATAAAAAGAGCAAAATCGCTTGCAAGGGTAGAATAAATAATTACAAATAATAACTAATGGGTGATGAAAATAACTTTAAATTTAGATATCTTTGTAACTTAGGAAACTATGAAAGTCAAGATATATTTGTACAAAATTTGTTTTTAAAAAACACACGATCATTACAAGATATTCAATTTTCATATGTTTAATAGGTTTTTCTTTGAATCTGTTTATGTTACTTTTCTCAAACTTTTTATCTCTATCTGAACTATTATTTTTTTTATCTCTCTTGACAAATTTATTTCAGAGATTGTTTTGAAATTCATTAGGTTAAAGTTCAAGTCCATGCATATAAAACAAAGTTTTTTATGATAATGTATTAAACGTTTCCGTTTGTGTTCCCGGAGAGGTTTTATATATCTTAACAGCAAAGTTTTAATCATTTATTTGATGACTTGCAAAATTATTTTAAAAGAAGGTTTCTTTATTGTTGTGTTCTAAGTCATCCAGTTCTTCTCAATTCACCCAATATACATATTTTTTTAATGAGTTTACTGTTTTGCTTTTGATTTACTCAAGATCTTTTTCTTGTTTATCTGCAATCCTTGCTTCGTAGATTCTATACAACTATATGTATATATATGTTTATTCATTGAAAATGCCTTGAAAAAACCCATGTTCTCATTCATATTACACGCCAGGTAAAACGTATGGACTTAATTGATCTGCTACATTGTTAATCCTCTTTCAAAACTATTTGGAACATCCATGTTAGCACAACGTTTGAATTCAAGGTCGTCCACCTTTAAAATTTTAATGAGTATTTTGGGTTTATATGTATACATCTTTGTTTTCAATTGTTTGCTTGCATTTTAAGAACTATATTTGCGAGAAACGGTATTATTTATACACGCATAGATATTTCCTATTCCAGTTCGGACTTATTTTGTGTTTAGCATTTTCATTTTCCAGCAGGACTCTGTGCGACTCATTAGCAGCTTCGATCATACCTCGAATGTATGCCGATAGTGTCACTCGGACCCCCTCTGCTATTTATGACACAAGGCTTGACCGAGAAGTTGCGAATGAAAAAGTAGTTACATGCATTCACAACTTTTTGGTCAATCCTAAGGTCAATCCAATTGTAGAAATAGCCGAGGTGGTCCGAATAGATTGCAGTTTCTTTTTTCGCGTGCGGGTCAGTACTATGTTATGTAGTTATAATGCAACTTTAACATACCTATTACAATGTCAGTGACACGGCCTCAATACTCCGAAAAGTAAAATGATTTCTTGTACATTTTGCATGCTTCGAAGGTCGTCTTACGATTATTAACTCATGAACAAAAGCCTTTTATTTTAAAAATTTTTAAAAACAGTTTTGCCTTACAATATAAAAAAAAGATCAGAGACTACGGTATTTGGAAGCATATTAGACCGTATCATAAACTGTAGTTAACACTTTCATGAGGTATTTTACAATCGTAGGATACCGTAACTACTCGGAGAATACTATCCCCGGTAAAATATTATGCACTGAGAAAACTTGAACAACAAATTGACAGGGGTAAAGCAGTATTATAAAAATAGATATTATATGTGATACATTCAAACTCGCTGAGTTAGAAAATCAATCCCCGATATCTTTACATCTTTTTTGGGTTAACCGCAGCGGCAAGGTATTCGGAAAAATGCATCATTTTATACGATTTTAGGATATGGGACGGAAATAGTATTTTGACGAAGATATTTTTCTTCTGAACATCTGCTGCTGTTCTAGTGAAAACATAACTTTCAATATACTCGAGATATGTTGTTTCCGTACATAATTTATAGGTATACAAATATTTTCTATGAATTTTATTTATTATTTATTCCATATTTTAATCATCTATAAAAATAAAATAAAAATGACGCCAAACTGAACATATATTTAAAAAGCCCTCAATCCCTTCGCATGATACTTGTCTTAACCTACAATTCATTTTCTGGAGATTTATATCGAAACTATTATTTTCACAGACCTCCCCTCTTACCCTCGACCCCCATTTGATGGGGATGAAAGGAAAATAAGTTCAGCAATACAACATTTGAAGGGAGGCAAATTAAGATCGTTGGGTTTATAAATATTTCCAGAAGATACAATGGAGGAAACGTAGACGCTAATGTTGTGTCACTTTAAAAATCAAACTGAAAATATTTTGGTATTATCATCGTCTTTACTAACTTTACAATGACAATGACAATTTATTGATATAATCATTGTCTTGTTGATTTTTTTTTAAAGAAAAGGCTGCACTGTTTCGAATTTTATGAATTTTTCATCCGTTAATTTGCTAAATACGGGTAATTCTCTGTTCGCACTTTCTCAAACTATACCCATCTAAGCAAACAGCAAAGAAACAAACGAAATCGCCAAAATGGAAATGAGGATCAATAATAATAATAATAATAATAATAATAATAATCATAGAAACATTTGCAAAAGAATGATAATTTCATTTAATTGCCAAACTAACGTTTCTCATTTCGTCCTCTCAGCATTGTCCTATGGTATGACTGAAGGAGTTGTTTCTATAGAAGTACAAGAAGAAGAAAAAAACCAAGAACCATTGTATATGCCTATGTTAAAGCGGTCGTCATATCTATTAAATAAATCCAAAACTTTGTAGATGGTCATTACAAATGCTTGTTCGCTTCTCCTTATGAGAACATAATTTTCTATTTGTATGCAACATATTTATATAAATGAACAAACCTGCGTATCATTTCCATGTTTCATCACCGCCTAAAGAGTCAAATTTGAGTTTCGCACTGCACTTAACAAGACCTGACATGCGTGATTTTCTTCTTGTTTTCTAATTGCTTCCTGTTTGTACAGCTGATTACATTCCAACTTGACCTTGCGTTCTAAATCATCGAGAAGGTCATTTAGCTCTTTCCTGATCTCTTTTATTTTGTTGCTCATTTCTTGAACTTGCGATTCAAGACTAATGATATTTGATTCGTTTATTTTTTCGAAATTCACGAGATGATTTTCAAGTTTATTAATTTGATCAAGGATTTGCAGGGGATTAACTTCCTGAAGGAGATTGTTAGCATCCTTCATCAAGTCCAACACTTGGCTGCAGTTTCTGTGATGAACGACGCCACACGTTACACAACAAGCAGTCTTATGGTCTATGCAATATATTTTTAAGTCTTCTTCCTTGTGTTCTTGACAGCGAAAGCCCTTGTCAAACCTGATTAAGTTTTTTGGGATGTTTGTCAATTCCTCTATACTTACGATGGAGTGGTCCTTTGACAACTTTAATTTTTGGTGAACCTTAAGACACGTTTCGCACATGGCCTCCTCACACACCACACAAAATCCATGAGCTGTGACGGAAACGCCGTCAGAGAGACAACAGTCACAATGTCTCTCCACTTTCTCTTTGCCTTGTATCGACTGTAAAATTGAATTGATCGGAAAGAGAGTGGCCCACGTTTTGGAAGGTTTTCCTTCTCTGCGAATAGGGACCACGGTCCTGCATATTGGACATTCGAACTGGTTTAGTTCCTTCACCTTTGCAGCCTTGGACGAAATACAATCCTCCAGACAACCTTGACAAAACGAGTGTAGACACGGTAGCTGTCTAGGTGTTTTAAATTTACCAGACAGATTGAACAAATAGGTTTCTCTACATACTGGATATCTTCTAGATTTGCGGCAGCCATGTCTGTCAAATAACTCACTCGTTGTAAAGACAGAAAATTGAAACCTTACGAATCTTTGAAAAACTGTAAAGCAGATTCGTCCCTTACTTGTTGTGTTAAATATTTCCCAGAGTACAACGCGCTGTTTTTGTCGTCTCCAACGTGACATAGCAAAATATAAATAGAACTTCAAGATATATGCATGTCATGTTACCTAGTTTTCTTATCTTCATTCAACGCTTGTCTGCTTCAACTGTAAACACCATACAGGTGTATTGGACGCATAGTCTTTTGAAATGTTAAGTTAATATGTTCATAGTTGAAAAACACCCCTCCCCTCCCCGTTTTAATTTACGTCTAGCCACAGAGCATTTAAAAATAGAAAGTGTATAAGACTCAACTTAAGGCAATGAATATAAAACATGCAACAAGAGTTTATTACAGGCAATTAGTGCACACAATTTATTTTTAAATAATAGGGATACTAATAATAACAACAATAACTGTTGCTATTATTATTATTATTATTATTATTATTTGGGGTGGGAAGGCGAGGCACGAATAATTTATTGCACACTACAAAATACAAGAAATAAATGGGTGTATGTCTCTTCCAAAAGGATCGTGCAGTAAGCTTGAAGCCGCAGATATATATATATATATATATATATATATATATATATATATATATATATATATCCTCATTCACGCGGGGTCCATGATTGGATCTGATTTGAATTGCCGTGTCGAATTTTGAATTTTTTATATTTAACTTTTATACATGAAAAGTATACTATAGTGACTGGCAAATTGGATTCAACTGAAAATCCAACCCATCTGTATCCGCCCCTGCTTATATTTCGATAAGTAAACATATATGACAGACATATGTAAAAGCCAATGGAGATATACTTGCGCAATTTACAAGCTCAGACGAGTTCATGTCGATATGAGTAGGGGTGGCAGGTTGGTAGAAGTGAACTAGCTACAGTCACTATTTGCTGAGTGTTTTAGTTATTGAGCTTAATTCATCATTGCCCCATAGTTTTGGCATCCATTGAAGTAGCGCTATAAAGTCATCTAAGTCAATCATGAAGGCCCTAATAGGTCCCATATGTTATATACAGCTTACTACCATATTAAACGTAATGTACTAGGCATTTAGTGTGTTCAATGTTCTATAAGACTATACAATGCAAAATGTGTTATTCAAGGTTACTCGTATGGGTCAATATATCGCAGTCCCTTTATATCAATACATTCAAAACAAGCCCTTATCTAAACAAGCACATTGTATGTATGTATGTATGTATGTATGTATGTATGTATGTATGTATGTATGTATGTATGTATGTATGTATGTATGTATGTATGTATGTATGTATGTATGTATGTATGTATGTATGTATGCATGTATGTATGTATGTATGTATGTATGTATGTATGTATGTATGTATGTATGTGGCGGAAGGTAAATAGGTATGCATGTATCTATAAGTAGATAAGAAGATATAGCTGCAGAGGCAAACAAGCATTGAGATAGAGAGAGAGAGAGAGAGAGAGAGAGAGAGAGAGAGAGAGAGAGAGAGAGAGAGAGAGAGAGAGAGTGAGAGAGAGATCATCAGGGACAGAACAATTTTTAAATAACAAAAGAATCATGTCTCATGATCAGTGGCGTGGCGACCCACACAAGCAATCCCCGCAGAGGGAGGAATTCCCATTAAACAACATTTTTATTGGGAGTGGGCTCCAGAATTAAGTTTTGCGGGAGGATGGGGGGGGGGGGGTAGAATTTCTTGTTATGCCCCTACCCACCATGATCATATGTGACGGTGAATCGCTCACCGAAAATGGGTTTGGACCGGTATGTCCGCAATGTAGAAATACAAAACTACACCACGTGACGAATCATATGGTGCAAATAATGACATCTATTCAAATACCACTTGTCGGAAAATAGGCTAGATTACCCTAGATACATTAATACGAACTTGTACTGTTTGAAAATGAGAGGCAACCAAAAGGAAAACTCAATGACACAATATTTGATTTTTACCTAATATAAACGATATGTCGAATTACTAACGGTCTTTATTTCAATGCTTCCAACAACATTTTCATTTTAGGTGGTAAAATTGTATGCTGTTCAGCTAGAAATGGTATCGGATTAGTCACAACTCAATTTCTAGCCACAAGAGTTGCATTGGTCATTCAAGGAATCGAACACTATAGTAAATGCTTACTCGAAGATCAGCTTAAGAAGATGGAAAACACACATCCAGGCCTTTGAATGCCTTCATATATTAACACACATTTGATTGATTGTCATGGGTATCTGTCATTATCATTATGTAAAACATGATATAGACCAAGGGTATTTTAAGGAGAGTACCAACTCCTACCACACACACACACACACACACACACACACACACACACACACACACACACACACACACACACACACACGTAAATGGATATAGAAACTATCCTCATCATATTAATATTTGATTTCTGGTCATAAGTATCAGTCATATAAAATATATGATACACCAAATGTATTTTAAGGACTCTGATCAAGACAATTGTATCAGCTCCCACCACACCCACATCCACATACACACTCACATCCACACCAACACATAAGGTGGGTTTGCATGGGTTTCTGTCATTATCATTATTCAAACCATATGGCACACAACAGGTATTATAAGGACATTGACCAAAAGAAGATTACCAACTCCCACCACATCCACACTTACAGTCACGTACTATCATATATCACTATTGTGTCGTTATTAGTTTCTTTAATCATCATCATTTAAGACACATGATACTATCTAGGCTACCCTTTGTTGATCCCTAAATTAAAACATATGATACTCCCAGTCTACCCCTTGTTGATCTCCGATTTGAACCATATTATACTCCAAAGGCTACACCTTCTTGATCCCCAATTTAAAATAATACTGAAGTGAGGGGTAAATGTGGATATGTATATAATCCTATTTATTCTGGCGTATAAACGGCGAATCGGATTACTGCTGTATGTATCAAACTGTCAAACAATATGGAATTGATTCGATACGTAATATGACATCTCTTGACATTACTTGTGCTCTATATCTTTGCAGTAATTTAAGATATTTGAATAGACATAATGAATGAATACGTATAAGACTCCATTAACTAAGAACAGTGTATATTCAGCTCGGTCCCCTCATAATGAGCTGGTTGATCAAGAATCTATAATGTCAGGTTGAAAAGGGTAGGAACTATAAGGCCTCTTTTTTGGCCTAATAAAATAAAAAATTTCAGAAATGTAGTTGATCTGATAATACCATGGCAAAATATTTATCAACATTTGAAAAGCTTAAAATTGCAATTGATTTTTGGAAATTATTTGATATGACGTCATAGGCACGTGGTCATGACGTTCCCAGCTAACAATTCAACGTTGCAACAAAGCTAAACAAAAGTTGTGGCAACGTTGTCATATTACGTTGTGGTAACATGATTTGGTGAACTTGCTGGAATGTTGCTACAACGTTGCTGTTTAACGTTATAATATAACATTCCCACAACTTCCTGCCAACATTCAAAAACTATATTGAAAACTGTGAAGAATGAAAGCTACTGATATTTCTGAAACAGATATGCCCCACTCTTGTCAAGAAAGTAAAATTCTACAATTAAACATTAAAAAATTGTTCATATGGCCATCCATCAAGGAGTAGCGTGATGGCTGCCATGGTGATCATACTGAATGACAGGTCAGCACCATTTTCATTTGGGACAAGCTAAACATATCATTTGATGAAAACTCCATGTCGATATGACCATCCATCTAGGGGGAGTATCTATAAGATTTTCGGTATGGCTGCCATGGTAGCCATATTGGATAATAGATCAGCACCATTTTCATTTGGGACCAACTAAACATCGCAAGTCATTTGATGAAAAAACCATGACAAGATGAACATCCATCTAGTAGGAGTAGCGATTAGAGTTTCAAGATGGATGAGATGGTGGCCATATTGATGTCAGGCTTGCGCCATTTTCATTTAGGATCAACTAGACATCATCGTAAGTATTTCAGTGAAAACCTCATAAAATATGACCATCCGTCTAGGAGGAGTAGTGAACTGATTTTCAAGATGGTCACTGTGGCAGTGATATTCATGCCCGAGCGGCAACATTTTCATTTAGACTCAACTAATCCTTAGGCCGAATCTGTATGTAAAGATTCATGGCATTCCTCGAATTAGTTTAGTTGGAACAGTGCTAACTAACTAGTGTTAACGGATGTACGGACCATCCCATAAGTTCCTCTGGTCCATGCTCAAAACGGAAGTAGTATTACATTAATATGGCAGAAGATTCAACAGCAAAATTTAGCTTAAGAAGGTGAACACAATTTTCACGTTTCTATGGTGAAAATCGACAATTCTATATGATTCAAGGATATATATATATATATATATATATATATATATATATATATATATATATATATATATATATATATATATATATATATATATATATCCAATATCTTCAAACTTGCTGACACTATGCAGAAAGAGCACCGGGTGTGAAATTAGTACCCAGTCAACAAAGGAAGTAGGGTATTAATATTAGTAGTAACTAAATTACATTCGTCAACTTTAATTGATTTTGTGCAATTACACTTCATGAAATTGTCGGGGTGGATGACCATACAGGAGGGGTATAATCTCATTTAGATGCTCTTAATGCAAACATAGATGATACCAAAATGAAATTCACTAAATTTGATACAACTTGCAGATAATCTAGTTATGAAGGGGGGAATTCATTCTGAATTTGTTTGCCTGGATCAAGCAGTTTCTTTGTAGTTGTTCTAATATTGTTTAAACGCAAAGATTGTTTACTGTATGAAAACCTTTTCTATTCTACATAAGCAAAGGAAATTACTTGTGTTACGGAATTATGTATCATCTTTAAATTATAAAATAGTTTTCATTTGGGTTTATAACCATTGTATTATAATTCCTGAATTTAGTAGCCTACGTTATTGTATACATTGATTACAGAATGCCACAATGAGTCATTGTTTATGTCCAGGGAAAATCAATAATTATGTGGGTCAACTTAACAAAACAATAGTAAATCACGTGAGTAGCGCGTGCTGATCATGACCTGGATCCCATGTCTTTATAGAAATCAGCACTTTGTTGATTTGAAATTAATGTATTGTTATTGTAGTGCGAAAGTACTTTTAGGCTGACATGCGCGACCTAGTTTCTGATTGGTTCAGTAAAAGATTTTTACTGGAGGATGGAATTGTTTTAGAACGTAGTTTCAGAGTTAAAGGTTATTCTCTTTTACGCAGTAACAGGCTATATAATAAGATTTTAATCACTGCTTGTTCATTCTACGCAATTGCTTCAGATAGATAGAGGAGGATTATTTATTGTTTGAGATTCAGCTTAGTGGAAAATCTATTTCTAAATTGTACTTTTTGGATTACGTATTAAAGAACTGAACATTATTCATCTCCATTAGAATTTACCTGGAATTAATATTTTGGATTTAGAACTGAAAATCTTTGGTACATCAGAACATTCCAGACCCATTCATTCGGAACAATCTTTCATTCGGAATACTTTGTATTAACTTCCGAATTAGTGAATTCTCTAGAACAATTTAGGGCTAATTAAGGAAATTCTAAACTGTAAGTTATTTTTAATTCTTCCACTTTGTTTGTTTAAAATCCTTTTATATTTTAGGAAATTAAATTTGTATTTGAGAAATTGAGAAAGCTTGTTTGAGTCGTTCTTTCCTTTGTTTTATTCAACCTATAGTCGTAACAACTTGCAAAATATCATTTTGTCAATCCAAAGGTTTTATCATCATATAGTTTTGCTAACAAGCTTTACAGGCCGAAGGTACAGACATTTTGTATATAAGAAGAGACGAGTATCTATAAAAGAGAAAACAATACAGCATATATTTTACTATCACTTTATTTGTATCTGTTCATCTTCAGGATTTTATTAAGATTCGATATTAGAATCTGTATCCTCGACAGCAAAGTCAATTTGGTCTTCTTTTCTTCTTATCAGGCTCCTGCAAATTGAAACATAATTTGAATGCAAGAACAAGTCATGTATGATCTCAGCACTACTTACATCTGTAGAAGTAAAGTTAACTAGTATAATTAAACTTTATATATCGCTGTACTTGTCCTTCCCTTAATATCGTTAAACAGAGCAAGACGGTCACCTTTGGACTCGCTTGTCCATTCAGGCAAGTGGATGGTGAAATCAATTTGCGCAAAAGGTAGATTTTACTTGTCTGAATAATTCACTTCAGTAAAATTCCAAGTGGAAGCACTTGCCTAATTGAACAAGTTGAATGTAAATTTTAGCTGTCTACTCAAGTTTTGGTAGTCATTGGCAATAGGATAACCATCAATTTTATTTCTAATTTCGAAATCCAACCGCTTTTGCAAATATAATGCATAAATAGACAAAATTGAATCCAATTTTTATGAAAAAAGAGTTCAAGTGCCTAACCTTGAATTTTGTCCCTCCTCGTTGGGTTGGGGCATACTTGATGGTCTCTGATATGGGCTCTTCAACTTCACTGGCCTTGACCTTGCTATTACTTCTCAAGCAGGCTCCTGCATGAGAACAAACTATTTTTCAAATAAGTTTCACAACAAAGGATACGTTGAATTTTTCTGTCATCAATAATCAATGAAGTATTTGTAAAACACATCATTTGAAATGTGGTCTTAAGTTGTTTTACATATATGTAGTTGCAGTATGTGTGTCAAGAAACACATGGTACCTTTTTCATTCATTTGAAAATCTGTAGCCAATAACATGAAAAACAGACATTGTAAATCAAGTCATACTTACTTATAAATACCGTGCATATCAGGAGCTCTTGTAAAGCTTTCTTCCCTTTATGGCCCTTTAGACTATACTCTGACCAGAGGCTGTTGGTACCAAGTATTTTCATCATTCTGCGGATAGTTTCCCCGATATTATAACCGCAAAGGGAACTCGAGCAGTAAATCTGAAGAAAAAAAATATATATATATATATAAGAAATAATAATAATAATAATAATAATAATAATAATAATAATAATAATTATTATTATTATTATTATTATTATTATTATTATTTCTTTATCCAGGTGTCAAAATATGTTTAAAAATATGACTTTTTGCGTTGGTTTATATCACTCATTTATACTTGTAATTTAATTACTTTTTAATTTGCATTTTCTTTTTTACATTGCATCACAACATGTATACATCAGTCAAATCATAAATATCTCCTTTCAATTTCACTTTGAATTTATATTATTTTATTTTATTATACTAGGGGGAGGGAGGTCAAAAACGATAAATCACGCTCTTGATCTATGCGCATGGGCAATTAAACGTTAAGGCATTTTTACCACGGAAACCCATCACCATCCTCACAAATTGTCTTTGCAAAAATGTCCCAATGTATCAATATGATTTATTTAATACTAGTCAGATAAAGGCCACAGAAATACGACGAAAAATTATATAATTGTATGTACGGACTCAACACTTCGTGAGACTGACCTAATTTTATTTGTTTGAAAATGACACCGCTTCGCTTGCGGCATGGTGTTTATACGGTCGTTTATACGGTCGTACCGTATTCTTGCGGTATTAAACAAGAAATAAAAAACAAATAAAAAACAATAAATTACCTGATAATGAAATTTGCCATACTTGTTTATTTATCGTTTATCTCCAATCCAGTATTCATGAAATATTATAAATGACGACAATTTTGCAATAAACAACCTGCAATAGACCAGACTATGTCTACCGCAATATAAAACGAGATTTTCGTATTCTCGCGGTCAATGATGTAATCGCTGTACGGGGGCCCAAACAGGGTATAAAATGAACATGATGTCAGCAATAAAACTGAAAATGAACAGTTTTAAAATATTAAAAATTTACAATCGTGATTAGTCTATTCAATTATATATTCAGTTATTCTCTTAAGAGTTATCGCCAACACCTGAAAACACGTTTTGTTTTTCCACAGTACTTTATTTTAAGCATAGTGAATCCAACACATTTTCCCTAATTTACAACGAGCAGCTGTTTGCAATTAATAAGTTCATGGGGATCGGAGTCTTTGGATTCTTTCAGACCTCTGATCTCATTCACATTGCTATTGTGTTTGTCAAAAGGCACATGCTGATCTATAGATGATTTTATGGGTTGCTTTTTTTAATTAACAACCCCTCCCCCACCCCCCAAAAAAGAAGAAAAATTAGCAAAATTTCGTCATCTACATTTTGGTATATGGTTCACAGTGTTACTTGCACATCTTTTATGGACCTGCTATCAAAGCAATAGATCCTGTACTTTCTAAAGGTAGCTGTGATATTTTAAGGAAACATCGCTCTTCCAATTTCAGTCATTAAGTAACCCTCTTTATTTAGTATAAGAATTAATAGCGTATGACATATTCCTAACAGATTTTCTCGTAATGTAATAACTAATATGTATTACTGGTGTAAGTTTATTTATATATTTTGGCATATCATCAATTATATCAATTGATAGAGTCATACACGATTGCAACATTCCTGGACGATGTCAAATTTCAATACAACGACCCTTTTTTACTCCTAGGACAGACCCCAGCTCAGAATATATCTGATTCTGCTGCTTGGCTGCCAGTGTTTGTTTTATCTGTCATCAGTCTTGTTATCAACATGTTCAATTTTCACTCACGTCTAATTTAATTGCTTCTAGACTCCCAGCTAACTGTCCAGTTATAAAGCCCCTATTTTGAGTTCCTTGTGTATACAATGTAGCACGTAAATTTGGGATTGCTATACTGTATTGGGCATACTAGATTGTAGGTCTATATTTTGTACCAAATGAGATTGGATGACTGTTATTGTGATGTTGTTTTGATTGACAATCGCTCCAAAGACGTGGTCTGAATAGTTTTGTAACTTTTTGCAAGAACATTTACAATTTAAGCTGAAGACATAGAGTATATGATATAATCAAAAATTCCGAGATGAAGAAATAGTAAGAATTCTATATTATTTGCATTCAGTATTTTGCAGTTTCATTTCCTTAATGTATCACATATATACCCCTTCTATTGAAAGCTTTTTTTATATACTGATATGTATTTTTGAAATTGTAGTAATATAAATAGTTTTATAGCACAGTAACTTCTAACTGTTCAGTATCGACTCAATTTAAGATCAATCAGTAACAGCGCCCTCTCCAAAAATCTAATCCAATCAGTTTCACACGCCTCCACAAATAAAGAAACCCAGTGTACATGTCGCTTTATTTCTAATATGTTGGTCATTTCGTTATCAAATTACATAAAAGAAGAAGTACTTAAGGCATGATTTTGTCTTTGGATATATTAGAAGTGTATGACCAGTAGATAGTAGTATATGGCTAAATGCAGTTTTGAAGTAACATTGATATGGGCATAAGCATATATTCTTTGAAATGAACATTACTAAGGAAGTTTATAAAAGCATTTTTATCACAAATATTATCGAAATTGACACGAGCCTTGTGCAAATAGCATTCACACAAGAGGTTGAAGCAATTGGTATAATGGTCAAATGATTTTTTCTACTTTATATTTCTGTCGATCTTTCATCTCCTTTATCAGTCATAATAGTAGTAATTTATCTTCCAATACATAAAACCTAGTACCAAAATACTAACTTTATCTTTCATACGAATATCTAGTTTCACTGGATTATTAATGCCAGGTAGTTAACTCATTCTTCAACGGGTTTCTATCTGCATACAATCTCTGGAGTCACTACTTTTCAATAAAAATGAACATGGAACTTTCATATCCATAGATGATTTTGTAAATTTCCTTAAATCTAATCATTCGATTCATGACAAGAAACAAATTGTGAAGAAAGAAAATATTTTACAAGAATTACAGAGACATGATGCTAGGATAATGCAGACAGAAGAAAATAAATTTGTTTCTTTGCCGTCTTTCTTTCGATATAAGTTTCATCCCTATGATGACTTCCAGATTGGCAAAGTGGCATGTTATGAACTCTTAGAACGACAGACAGTCTATATATTCAAACAGATCAAACAAATCAACATAGAACCTGTATCAACAATTAGCTTATCTTGATATTTAAGTTTCGGTCTATATGAAGAAATAATTAACGAGCTGCAACTTGAAGCCCTGAAAATTCCATCTTTAACTATTGATTACAAAACACTGTGTTTAAAGGTCTGTCAGCGGAATATTGCTCGGAAGTTTGCTGCAAATGCAATAAATGGAATCACGATCCATCTGGAAAATATCCATCGACAGAAGAAGATAGAAACAGACACAAACAATGCTCTTAGAGATATACCTGATCTTCAATTTCAAAATATGATATGTGTTTAGTCCACAAAGGTATGTGCGCATGAAGCAGGAACACATATTGGAATCGATTTACAGGAATTGCAACACAATGTTGAAATATACGATGATATATCTCTGATAGTTCGTGCCTCTCTGAAGAGAAAGCCACAATGTCTATGTTCCCGTCATACCCTTCTTTCCCAAAGGCTGCCTTCTGCATGGAAAGCGTTTCCTTGCAAGAAAGCTTGTGAAATCTGGAAAACTCAGACCCCATTATGCGTCCCTTTCATCTTGTCTGGATGATCGAGATCTTCCAGAGGAATGCAGAATTATTGACTCCTTTTGTTTTCAATGTTTTAAAGAGGAGAAACATTGGCTTGCTGACCCCTTAGATATGAACCACTTTAAAACAATGAGAGAATGGCGCCTACATGTTCCTTTACCTTTCCAATGTTTATTAGAACAAACGCTACTGAACAAAGACAGTGGTCTTATACAAGATATTATCACAGATGAGTTGTTCATTCATTAAGTACATATCACATCTGTGTTTTTTTTTTTTTTTTTTTTTTTTTTTTTTTTTTTTTTTTTTTTTGCTTTTTGTTTTTTCTTCTATCATCACATCAGCTGCCAATATAAGCCAAAGTCTGCGAAATGGATACAGACGTATCAAGAAAGCTGCTGCTCCAGAAATTTGTCGCTCTACAACCTATTTGAAACCGCATCCACTATGTTATGTAAAGGCAAGTGATGTTTCATCTTCTGAACATTTGGTTAGTCTCAGAGATTGCCATCTTGCTTTTTTTTGTCAGTGATATCGATGAAGAGGATGTACAACCCATTTATGAAGAAGAAAAGAATGAAGAAGTAGGAGGAGAAGAAGAGGAGGAGGAGGAGGAAGAGTATTCAAATATTACGATAAAAGTAGATGATGCTGATAAAGATATTCTCCAAGATGTTCAAGCCCTCCTTGAAGAAATAGATAACATTCATGACAAAGATGAAACTGTATTCTGCAGTACTGACAGTAGCACACTAGAGTATCAAGATCTAAAGGATATATCATCGCCACCACTATTTTCCCTCCAACTTCCATCTTTCAGGGGTAGAGATGACGATATTACCGCATTGAAAGTTGCTCTAGATGATTTGTTGGAGAAGGCGGAACTGAGTGAAACAGATAAAAAGGTTTTGTTTGCACCTGACTACACGAATGCAAGAAATCCTTTTAAGCTTATAGGTGAGAACAAAAAGTACCCAATATTTCTGCCAGAATTTCCAGTACTGCACTTGAGAAAGTCCAAACTCATGAATTTGGTAACATGAGCTTATTACAAATGGATGACACAGGTAATAGTCGTCATTACATTTCATATTAGGCATTGTACACTACGAAATCATAGTTTGTACCATTATGTCGTAAACTGTGTCTAATATATTGAAGGTAATGACCCTGTTACCCCAGACGCTCCTTGCAGTACAACACAACTATGGCAAACCATCAGGGCCATAACGTGGAAACATTTCGTGAACTCGAAAGACCCAGTCAAAAAGCAGCTTTCAATCCCATGATCTATGTAACTCATGTAACCGAGATCTGCGCAACTGAGTTATGACTTCGCGAAATGTAAACTCCCACTTTTCTCAACCTGGCAACCCATCGTGGCCATAAAGTGAAGCAATTTGGTAGTCTCGAAGATCAAATGCACCTTATAGTCGCTCAAATATTCGATCTCGAGAGAGCAAATAGAAAAAGTATTTTCAATCACATACTCACGTATTCGAGAATCAATTAATGCGCGTTCTCGAAATCGCGAGAGTGAATCTCTTAAGTTGTTTAAATCACATGATCATGTATCCGTTACAACATGAATGCTAATTCGCGAGGCTTGAATACGCGATCTGTACAGATTGGAAAAATACACTCTCTAAATTGTAAAGAAAGTTTACTCAAAATGTAGTCGCAACATTACGTAATCATGTATACATATATTATTTTGTTTCATACATTAAGATATGGCTTACTAAGTTCTAGCAATGCTGGTAATGCACAAAGTTTTGCAAAGGAAAAATATTTCGTGCTTTTTACATGCAGTAGCACTTAATATATTTACATTCTATTCACTATTTTAGAGAGCGAGGATATGGTCGAATTCCTATTGCCTAGAAAGATGTTGTGGAATTTATATGCTGTGGTGTATTTATTGCAACATGCTGAAATAAATTACATGTTTGTCATTCATACATAATTATGTTCTTCTTCTTCGCAATTCAAACACATCTTGTTCAAACGAGAGCACTCAGATCATCTTCGTTATGATTTTCATGAATGAAACTAAGTGTTATGCATGCTTTGGGGTATTTTTTTCGGGTACCACTAGTGGCCAATTTCGAACAAATCGATTAGATGGGATGAGCAAAATATGATTAAAAAAAAAGAATGATGGTTTAGATTGTATTTTAAGCAGTATGAAATGTGAGAAACGTGATCAGTTGAAACGATAAGTTGTTACAATGGAGCATATCAGAACCTATTATCTAACTGACTTATTAAACAAGATTGGCAAAATCAAAATGCGACATTTTTGAAGCTTAAGTCTATTGAGTCTATGTCGTCACAAAA
Source organism: Margaritifera margaritifera (assembly GCA_029931535.1). NCBI lineage: Eukaryota > Metazoa > Mollusca > Bivalvia > Unionida > Margaritiferidae > Margaritifera > Margaritifera margaritifera. Next base: position 746,039 of record JAQPZY010001203.1, on the reverse strand, counting down.
TTATTTTATCTTAGTGTCTTCTCTGACATATTTTATCTCGACTTTTGTGGTCAAAATGCAATAAATTGCAAGCATGATATAATCCGACAGCAGCGGCATCATTGTCGCTATCATAGTCGACATCTCACTATTATTTTCTGCAAGCCCGTAATTTCAAACAAAAAATTGGCGAGACACAGTGTTGCATGGAGTCATTGATTTTAGGACTAATTAGAAAGCATCATAAACATGTACCCTGTCATAAATTGAAAGCTTGAGACAAGATCCAGTTAACTGCTATGCTCACAGATATATACTACAACTTCATAAAGATTTGTTTGCTCCTTGATATAATTCGTCAGCCAATTGTTTGTCCATTTGATACAAAATAAAGCATTCAATTTTTAGTGCTCATTTCCCTCATTATATCCTTGATAACGTTAGTGCAGATTGGTTGGATGGGGTATACTTTAAACTCATTTATATTTAGCCAAGCATGCAGTTAGTGAGAAGGCCTAATGCTGACATTTTGGATCAATAAAATAGTAGCAACCATAATTAGAAATACGATAATTTACACTATTTGTTTTGAAGGTATCTACCACAACAGTAAATTTTGATGGAGATTTCCACCTAGTGAGAAAGACGTCATAAGTAAAATATTGGAAAAAGTCCAAAATACGAAGATCATTTCTTCATTTACCAGGCTTCTGAAACCAGTTTTCCTCGGACTATCCGCTGATTCCCCCCCCCCCAAAAAAAAAAAAAAAATAAAAAAAAATAATATGTTGTAAGAGTGGAAACAGATTGCATATTGTAAGGTGACAACATTTAGAAGAAAATAAAATGTGATTTGAGACTTCTGTCTTATCATTAAATGGGCACAGTCATGAATTTAATACATTTATATCACTGGTGAAGCATCAGTCTGAAATGAGGTTCCTTCTCCAACAGACGCGTCACAGGTGGAATTAAACATCAAACTGTGTTTGCATTGGTTTTCTAATTTCTGTGCGATCATATCTTTTTAATTTTTTAACTGAGCCTAAAATTCCTTTTCTTGTCTGAAACTCTTTGTTTTTTTTATTCGATGTTAACTTTATAACGCTATCTAGATTGATATTTTCATCATGTAGCCAAAGTTGTTGATATTTTATACATTCCATCACATTGATATTGTCACTAACACTTACTTTAGATCCTTTATATATATATATATATATATATATATATATATATATATATATATATATATATATATATATATATATATATATAAAACTTTAAGTAATAATGACAATGTAGTATTCTTCAAAAGCCCTCCACCCACACCATGATAGCTGCATGCTTATTTTTTTTACTGTCATCTGCACTTTAATTACCAAAAGTACACATCAGATAAGATGTTTTTATTGTTTAAGAAGAAAGTGTTCTTTTAAATTTTTTATATGCTTTATGAACTGATTCTAGTAGACTCATATGTTGATTTAGTAAATATGATCTGCACAATATCATGTGTTTTTGCACATGACATAAATTTAATTTTCTTTTGTCATATTTGCAATACAGAATAAAATAAATTTTTATACATTATTTGGTCTTTTAGGTCCAATTTTTATACATTATTTGGTCTTTTAGGTCCAAGTTTCCAGTCAAGGAAGGGAAATATCAGTTCTTCGCTTTCTGCTTATGCTCATAAGAAGTATCATCCAGTGATTATAGGGACTGTCAAGGTATGACGAAATTACAATTACTACCTTTCAAAGAATTACTATCATCAATCCATCTATATCTATATTTCTCTCTCTAGAATGTGGCGATTTTCAAGATGGCAGTAGATTTACATTTAAGATCAAGAAGAAGGTAGCAGCAGCAGGTGCTTTGACCTTTTAATGTCGTCATGAATTTCATCACAACGTTTTTAGACTTAATCATGGTTAAATGGACAAACTACTTTTTTTGCAATTGTTTTTACACAATGGAATATTATATATTATATTTTGTTGAACCTTTAAACATTATCCTTTTACGTGATGAGGAGTACTACTCAATATGAATACATCCATCCGGTTTCTTGACTATAAATACATCAATGAACGATAAATGGAACAAGTGTAAAAGGTTAACAATAAAAAAGGAACATGAAAAGTATGTCACTCTGGCCAACTTTCGCACGTGATGAGTAATACTCCTTAATATAAATGCTACATTTTGTGATGAATTTCTTACCCTTGCAACAGTTCATTTCTTTATCAACTTTAGTGAGATTGATAACATGCAATCTATGCTGCTAATTTGTCTTACTGCATGACTAATTCTGAATGTTATTTAAATTGTAAATTGTTTGAAATAGTCGGTAGTAAAGCTCAATAGGGCTTGTGTTTAATATGTTTAGAGCCTATGGACCAAAATTTAAATAAAATTTACTTGACTTGACTTCATTGCACTGCTTTCAAAATTGGTAGCATAAAATGTTAGCATAGTTCATATCATTGGCAGCTGAAAGTTATATTTATGTATGGTCATCTGCTATAAACAGGGTATAATACAATCATTGGATGATGAAAAACGGGCAACTGTGATTTACCCCTCCATGTGATGAGGAATACTCCTCAATATGAATACATCCATAAGGTTTATTGATTATAAATACATCAATGAAAGATAAATGGAACAAGTGCAAAAGGTTAACAATAATAAAGAAACTGTGACCAACTTTCACACGTGTTGAGTAATGCTCCTAAATATAAATGCACATATCAAGTTTCACGACTGTACATAACATCAAACAATTTCAGAGAAATGTAGAAATTCTGACAGTTGGAAAACATTGACAAAAATCTCATAATGCCAAATATTTAATGCAAATTTCTTATTTCGAATCTCTATAAACACGCAAAACATAACTCCAGCATATCAAGAATGAAATGTGAGAGCAAATGACATTAAGCAATGGTGACCATTCTTTACAAATATTGACCGATATTGATGCACACTGAACTTGACCTAGGTATAATATTATTATTAATCTAAACATTGATGCCATAGATGTTTGACGCGTCTAATGGCCAAACCAGCACATGGTCAGGAGGAATTCAGCAGACCGTTGCACAGGCATGGTGTTATGAGCTTAATAAACTTGCTACCCTAATAAGCCCTGATGAAACAGTTAGTGATGTAATGATTCAACGGTATTTTACAAAGGAACTTATCTTACATGCTTCTAGCTCCACAGACATTTTACTGGATTGCATAGCTTCATTTGACCCAACAACACCAAACAAAAGTTCCAAAGTATCGGAAATTCATTGTTTTATATATGTTAGTTCTAGGGTAATATTCATTTATAAAATCACTTGTACAATATGCAAGTACAATCTGGATTTGACAATAACTTACTTTGAAATATTAGAACAATTTGGTTTCTAAAAATCTAGACTATTAGATACCAGTAGGTGCAGCAAGTGTTACACTCCTAAGTAGACAATACTGATAAAAAGTTATACATCCATTATAGAAATACAGCACATCCAACACTTGTAGGTAAGTTCGTGCCTTCTTAGGACAACAATGGCTTAATACAACCAAGGTTTTGCTGGTATGTGTGTGACATAAAAGCTGGTATACTATAGCTTCGACGACTACCTTCTGATTGCAAAACAAGATCTGTATCGGTGTGTTACAGCAGCAAAAATATGAGGTAATTACATAAGCTAGTAATACCTTAACTCAGCGAAGGAATCATGGTTTCATTTTGTGACTGTTCAGACCCAAGTGCTTTATATGACCAACCTGTAATTTGAAACGTATGTGTCTCAGAACGCATAGGGGTGTGAGAGACTTGCAATTGTTAAAATCATCATTTAATATTCAACTAAATTAGTTTTGACACGTAAAAGAGGAATTGCATGTTCAAATTAGCAAGACTGCTATAATGGAACTTATACTATAATGATGAACATGTTTATATATTATTTTGTAGTGGCATTCATAACAGATTTGACCGTCTACACCCGAGGGTACAGAAGTCGACAATAAATCACTGCTGTTTTTAAACAGGCTTGGATGAAAAGGGACAAAACATGTGTTCCACAGAACCCAATAAAAGCATTACATTTGTCCTAACTGAAACATTTGGCATATTAAATGCAATAATCATCTACCGTAACTAAACATTGGAGTCCACTCTTCGTTTTCTGACTGCTCTAGTCCAGCTGTTTCAACCGATCTTCAGTTAGTGTGAAGGGTAACTAAATATTGGAGTCCACTCTTCCCTTTCTGGCTGCACTGGTCCAGCTGTTGTAACTGGTTAATATGTAAAGTTGAAAAGATAACTAAGTAACTCAGTCCACTCTTCACTTTCTGTCTGCTCAAGCCCAGCTGTTTCAACTGATCTACCGTAGGATTGAAAGGGATTGAAAAGTAATCAAGCAGTGCAGTCAACACCTCGCTTTCTGCCTGATCTTATCCAGCTGTTTGAACTGCTCTCCCTATAAGTTCGAAAGTATGTGGAACATTATATTATATTATATTATATTATATTATATATATATATATATATATATATATATATATATATATATATATATATATATATATATATATATATATATATGACTGTGGCTTTTAACTGCTCACATATTGAATTTTGAGAACAAACAAAATTGATCTGCTACTGATCCTTAAAGTAATCACCTTGCTATGGAGTAAACCTGTTACGGAAAAGCATGTAAACATTTAAATTACACACATTCCATAAACGAATTGAGCCATCATATATACATACTGCCCTTTCGTACCGCTAGAGCTGATTCGCTGATTCTGCATTGCTTGGTTGATTGAAGAGAAAATCGTAACCTATAAATATTCCATTATCTTCTGTTATAAACGTTTGCGACATGGAAAATGTAAACTAGTATACATATATATAAAGTCATTATCTAAAATGCAAACACAATATACGTTTCACACGCACATATGACAAACAGGAAAAGTTATATCTTTCAGGATTCTGGTACATTTGTAGAAAATGGTTTATAAATGTTGCTCATATGCAAAACAAATCATTTTGTAAATGTCCTGCTTAATATATGGGATGCAACATATGTAAAATATGCTATGTCACATGTTTACATATGTCGTACTCAATATATCAAACATATGTTGTAAAGTGTTTTTCATACGTGAATCAAAACGTCTGTATAAGATTGTGACTACTTTTTGTATGCATATAAAACTACTTTAATAGTTTTGTACTCTGATTTGACCCTCCAGAGTAGGAATCATATTGCTACACTCTCACTCTCATCAAAAGTATATTTGCACTTTTGTACTAATATTGTGCACCACGCAGCCTCAACAGCAACATTCACTAGCGCTCTAGCCGTACCAGATAAAGATAAACATATTGGGTGTAAGTTAAAAGGTTTAAAAATTTTAAAAATTAAAAGATGAACACAGACATAACATTCGATCGAAAACTTACCAAAAAAGCCCTATGAATGCAAGAAATGTGACCATTCTCACAATAATTTATGCTATATATATTTAAACTATTCCCGTAATCATTTCTAAGGATGTAATATTACATCATCTATTCTCAAGAGCCAGTAATATTTTACTAAATGACACTTCTTTCATGGCATAAATCTGAGTAAAAACGCTGAAACCTCTCGTTTTAAGCTGGAAAACGTTTTCGTTCATAATTGTAATAAGCTATAAGCACTTCTGAGTGAAATGTGTTCCTTTTGTGTGTATAAACATTAATTTTAAATAAAGAAAGCAAGAATACCCACATCATTACTTGATCTCAACATCTTTTACACTCATAATTGTTTTTAGTGTCTTCAATCCCATGCAATCGTGATCCATGTATTAATGATGATGTTCTTCTTCTTTTTGTAAAAAACTTGAAATTTGTTTATCAGTTTCTGCTGTAAATAAAAACTTATTTGAATAAACATTTTAAATACTAATCACACTATCGAAGGTACAAGTACCACTTCAACATTGATAATGCATAAATTTGCGTGTCGAAATTAATTAAAATACATTTCGTTGAGATCGTATGATCTTATCGCGAACTTACTGCTTTCCTGTTGCTTTTTCGGTAAATAAAATACAAAGTAATATACACCAAATGCTTGACAAACACAAGGACTGTGACATGGTGTCTGCAGCCTGAAAGATTTATTAAAATTAGTACCAATATAGGATAAATAAAGGTTGCATATGTACTAAAAATATGTCTCTATGTAGATGTACCTATGAAATAGCACATTAGAATAAACAAACAAAACAAAAATCATATCACCAGTGCGTGCAAAATTTTATAAATATCAATTGCGTTTATTCAGAGTTCTTTTTTTCTAAACTGTTTGTGTATGTGGAAACGATTTATATTACAATTTATTGCTGGACGTGTGCAAGATATATTGTGCATTTCATATTCTGTATTTCAGATGGACAGTCACTGACATCATACATTTCACTTTTGAGAAATACAATTTTATCACAACTCTATTTTAACCATATCTGAGTCTGATGGATACTTTAAGGCTTTATAGATGTACCTTGCAATTATTTCAAACTGGAAATTATTGGAAATTGGAAGTTAGACAAATTTCAATTTGGTAATGCAACAAAGTGAGTGGTGTATCATGAATATATCGTTTGAAATGTATAATATGTCTCTGGTAACATAAGTTAACCTTGTGTGTCTGCCTACTCTTCAACAACAACAATGTACCTTATCAAAACATTCATTGAATCTTTTCCTCACGAATTGCACTGCTTTAATGTAGTAACGATCAGATGCCATTTGCGCCTAACTTTACAAGTCTGATAGTGATAAGATCAAGAGGTTAGTAAAGGCATAATCTTGATATTATTGTCTGAACAAACAAACTCTCAAGAAAAACGATTTCAAAGCTCACCATAAAAAATCCCCTCGTTTTTACTGCATATTCCACCCCCTCTCTCCCGCCACTCTAATTCACGCACAGCATATGACTGTGAATCTGTGGTCATAATCCAAAATCCGTTGCATATTTTATATGTCTTCCGGCTCTGGCTGCATATATTTATTTGAGTCAGAAAATATTTGAAAATGGGATTCTAACCGAAATTGTTGTACATTTTACGTTTGACTCCCTCCTAGGGATCACAGGTGCGTGAGCCAATAATTACTTTCCTCTCACATAGGGTTACCATGGGGCCAATATTACATCAACATTTCGTGAATTTACACCCATCACTTCTTTGAGATGTGTCAATGTCCAGACAGACATAGGGGCTTGGTATCAAAATTTCGCTGACGATTTAACAAATATTGGGATCAGGGATGACAATTAGCTCGGACAACAAACATTTTTGTTAGGCAAGTGAAATTGTATGCAAGCAATCTGGTTTTTACACAAATAAAAGAAAACAAAAATGGAGTTTCAACAGCATTTTCCCTGCATCATCCTTGCCAGACTAGTATGTCAAGATTGCACGTATTGCCTCTAGTTGGGATAAATATGTATTAAGCAAATGGAGCTGAAGTCTTTTCCTTTATAAAAAGTATTAGAAAATACAACTTTTACTTTTGTGTGTCATGTGATGAAACGCGATTAACCTTTATCCATGCGCATCTCCGCCTGGATAAGTGGAATTTTAAAGATAGTAAAAACGGCATGTGACAAATATAATTTGAGAACTGCTTGTAGTCCTTAACATATAAAGTGTGTTCCATGTAACACCTATTCTCTCCTGATATTGTGTTTACAATAAATGTTTGGATATTAAAACGTCTATAGGATGTACATCTAATTGTGTATTGTTGACATCATTTTGGATGCTTTGATTGCTATTACTTATTGGTGGATAAAAAAACGATGAGTAAAAAATGTAGATCAAAATGATTTTTTTTATCATTTTCACAGGCTGTCCTTTCACTGTTAAGAGATAGTTCTTCGGTTTTTGGCACTATCGGCAGATTCGAGGAGATTCTTTCTTAAACACTTTGCCTTCTTCCCATGCTTATGTATGTATGCATGTATGTATGTATGTATGTATGTATGTATGTATGTATGTATGTATGTATGTATCTATGTATGTATGTATGTATGTATGTATGTATGTATGTATGTATGTATGTATGTATGCATGCATTGCGTGTAACGGTAGATAGTGTCAATTAAAGTTTAGGATTATAAAAAGGAATAAAAAAAACAAAGATAAAGAATCACATAAAATCCCATAATTCTTGGCAGCAGTAAAATAGCGCACATAACAAACGCTTGATTGGTGAGGGAAAAGGATGCCAAAGTATTAAGATTCTCATTGATAAAGGTTGAAGGATAAATAAAATGTATTGCTTTCAGCACGTGGTAGCACGCAACATTAATATAGCAAGTATCTGCAAATGTAAAATAGACTACATAATATATACTTCAAGGACACAAAAGTAACTCAACTATATAGTGTCAAACAGTAAAGATATTACAAGACAACATGTTATCACAACTCTGCAAAGTTCAAATTGAGATATACACTTAAGTGGTACGTCTACACAATACATTTGCATTTACCATCACCTTAATTTGTTAAATGCGTATATATCCAGAGCAATACAACTGCATATTCTGCTTACATGTATCCACTGGTCTTGCATTTATATGACTGTAGAGAATAATGCTGACAAGAATTAAACGTATTTAACTTACAGTACAACCTCTCTTTACTGATCATCTGTGGGATGGAACAATCTTTGCTGTATACGGGAGTTGGAAATGCAATGGACTTAAAATATATTTAAAGACTAACAGGTTGGATAGCCTGACACTGGCTGGATTTAGATGTTTTTGTGTAATGGCGGTGACCATTATGGAAAGTTGCACCCTAATAGTAATAGTTTAACAGGAGATCAACACTATGTGAGGCGTGTTTTAAAGATATTATTGTATTACGTTTCTCCTATGCTATTATTGAGGAGGGTGCGGTACATTTCAGAGCTCAGATATGCGGTCAAATAAGACTCACCACTGCTGTGCGTCGGTTATTTTACTTGGCAAGGTGACTTGATAAGATATAATTAAATTTAGCAGATTTCCACTGACCTTAATTCATATATCAATTTATGTCAGTAAAATCCTAACAAGTGCCGCTGATACCTATGGACCACTGAACATACTATCGCTGGCAGCAAATGATTAACAGATGCACTGCAAGCTTGTCATACAATCCAGGACATTCCATAAAATTGTAGGTAACCTTTAAAGTAAGAGTTGAGTTTAGGGTATGCTTCCCTAACAGGGGCGCATAATGCAGAAAAGAGTAACCTTGCTCTGGCAGATTTAGGCGACTAAATTAACAGAATACCGGCGCTTGGGGAATGTCCTGCATTCATGCTTAATATTCGTCAACTGGCCAACTGGCACTATATATCATGTACATTTTTCAACCATTTTTCATGAAAGTTTCAGTGTACACACACACACACACACACACACACACACACACACACACACACACACACACACATAGCAATTTACATGGGGTAAGTGTCAACATCAAATGCTCTGATTTTAAGAGATGTGCTATGCTAATGGGTTATCGTGGTTATCTCTCCTCTGGCAATAGGTCAAATGCTTTATTCCAAAAGACTAGAATGTTGAAATATCTGCAGAAATAACCACACATATGTAAAGTTTTCTTTATGGTATCATCAAACAGGGCAACTTTATTTCTTGCTTAGAATGAACGGTGTGAACAGGTTCCACAACTATGCATGTGAAATGCAGTTGAGTGAAAAACTAACAAGTGGTTAAAGAAACAAGGTAATACATATATTGTAATAATTTTGCGAAGGATTAAGTGAAGTTTGAGGGACATCTACCCATAAACAACTACACTTATTTCATGAAACCTGTAAGTGGCATGAAGAAACAGATGGACAGTCACAGATGGACAAGTCAAACAAATCTGTTGCTATAGCATTATACAAGCATGAAATGCGTGATAAGATATACATGTAGGAAATCAATTACATGTGCTAGCAATATATATCAAATTCTAAATTATTATAGTTGGAATATGTGCAAAAACTAGTGATTTAAAAAGACTAAAACACCAACTTTAGTCTTACAAAATATAGGAAAGTAATACTCACCAAGGCTATCTCATTTACATGTAAATACAAAGCAGTAAAAATATTACAGGATAGTAGTGCCATCGCCATGTACTCAGTATGACCTTTCATGATTCAGGGTTTAACTTGGTTTTGACGGATATATCAGTTGTCCTTTAAACACATAAGAAATTTTTTAATTTCAGTATTTTCTCATTCTACAAGGTATTGTAGAAACATTGCTGATTCTATGAAAGAATTGGTACTTGACGAAATGCCATGCAGAATAGTGCCTTATTGAAATTATATTGATCTTGTGACCATTTTTCTACAATAATATTCAATAGCGGAGATATGCACCTTGATATAGAGTAATTGGCTTGTTAGCAATATCGAGCATTATTTAAAGACATGGCTTATATACAAAAAGATATATATATATATATATATATATATATATATATATATATATATATATATATATATATATCGGGCTAGGGATTTATCATTATTTCAAAGCAGGAATGGAACCCTTGCCGCATGTAATGGCAAACATCATCTCCCTCCCATGCAACATAAACTGTAGCCATTCAGCCTTGCGTTCATCCACCCAAAAAGAATGAAATAAGGCTGAAGGAGAGGGCTTAAAATGTTGTGCATAAGAACTCGCTCACTAGGCAAGCAGAAATCAAACTATTAATGGTTGTAGAAAGGAGAGTTCAGTTGCTCGCAACTTCGGTCTTAGACACAACACTGCAATGTCTTTGGGGTGTGACCTAGAGATATATAAGTAACTGAAAACATGTTATATATATATATATATATATATATATATATATATATATATATATATATATATATATATATATATATATATATATATATATTGGCAATTAGAAGCATACATTCTTTAAAATTTATATTTAAAACGCACAACAAATTGTTAATTCTTTGAAACAACAAGAGTCGTCTAGAGATGACATATCCCTACCCCCGAATCCTCCAAGTATACAAAGACCCGTACTAAAAGTAATCAACTGTTCATTACTCTCAGTCTTTATACTACTTATGTTAATACCCTATGTGTCTTTGCTTTCAAATTATATTTTGTGCTCGAATTCATGGTATATCTGTGTACACCCTAATTATTTCGCAAAATGGACTTTTTCTCATTATGGATACTACCTCTCATAGCTGTCATTACAGTCATAAAACAGAAACCTCAGATCTAGAGTTTGTACAATGTTTCTAAACTTGACTTTATGGTTTTCAATAAAATAGAAACAAAACCGTCGCTATTAGCTCATCTAACGGGTATTATAATTAACAAGGGAGCAGAGGCACATACACTTGTTTTTCAAGTTAAAACGGGAAAATTATTGACAACACCCATTTCCCCCTCTCTATGTATAGGTAAAAGAAGGGTGTACTAATATCATACTGTATTTGCTTTAAAAGAACGCGCAACCAGCGGATATGGGGGGGGGGGGGGGCGTTGATGACTCGGACATTCACCCCCACCCCGCAGTACAAAATCAACCAGAACGATTCATAGATTAAGTTTTCTTTACAGCTAGATGATTAAAGTTATACCATAACAACACTCAAAATGCAGAGCTTCTAGGGCTTTGCTCCCCTAGGTACCCACCAGGGATTCCATCCCACAGACCGCCTTGCGAACTTCTTTACGTACGCCCCCGCCCGATATTCTTTGATCCGCCACCGTAGACCGTCACATGAGTTCGCAGGCAGATCAGGATCCACGATCTTCGCTTTATAAATGCTTCAGAGCCAGTAGCACAGATCCTGATCCGCCGGATAAAGATGGGGATAGGGGTGGGAAGGGGGCAGTGAATTCCAAATGTGTAAAAAATTACACAGTTTATCCTAAATGTAATGTTAATTTAGGATTTAATATGGGACTTTTCAGCCATATTTTCATATCGGCCTTGAATTAATTTTATCACTGTTGCTTTGAAAATGCCGACAAATCTTCACTACTCTTACGTAAATAATCGTATAATTCTCCCCATGCTTTTGTATTATCCATGATTTATCCAGTGTTTTTTCAGGGAGATGTATGAAAGGTAGAAAATTAGAGTTCTGTTTGAGGGAGGGGCAGGTAAATAAGAGTTTTCGCTTTTATATCATGTCCACTTGTCTTTCTGTCTGCCTGTCTCTCTGTATTTCTTTGTGTCCCTTTCTGGTAAGTGAATTCAAATCCGCTAATGACAATATCACACATTTATTCAAGATTATGGAAGAATTAAAGAACAAAATGAAACAAAGCCCAGAAATTTCTGTCCATTTCCGCTGTGTACCAACGTTACTAAGCATAACTTTCAAACTTTGACCATATCGTTAGTTAACGGCAACAAAACTTCATAAAGAAAATACAAAATACTCTGTATAAGTGAGACCTTCCTGTAAAAAGATATAATTATTTGTGCACACAAGGGATACATTTTATGAAATAAAGAATTAAAGTTGAATTTTTACAGTTCTAGACACAACGTGTCAATGTAGTTTTGAACACAACAACGCATGTATCATCATGGGCTTTTAAGAGAACAAAGTGCCAGTGGTTTAATGTGGGGTGCAGCTTTTCCGAGAAGTTAAAATCTTAAAGTAGAAAAGAGATAACCCATCTACGATGAGGAATTAGACACGTGTTTTGATGGAGTTCGGCTTATTGTTTGAGCGTTATTCCGCTGGTAGCCATTGTACATGCAATAGTATGGTTGTCCGCGGTTAAAACGGATATCCTGAACATGTAATAGCTTACAAACTAGGCATTGTATGTGCCTTGTGAGGTGATTGATTTCCATTTTATTTTATTTCAGAGTCTGCTAAGGGTCTTGTATAGGAGATATGGAGTGTTTAACTTGATAAACCTGTTGATGATTTGCAGCTGTATTGCGAAATATTTTGCAACTGATCGGAAGTTATCAAAACATAACAGCAGAGACTATCAACCTGATTTTTGCAAGAGCCCTATCGATGGCCAACATGGCATAGACATCAATAAATTGAGAAAGAATAATAAAAATCGATAACTTAAATCCTGAGACCCCCATTTATGCCGAGAAGAATGAAAATGACTGTGAAATTAACTTTAACAGACGACATGAAGCAAAGGCCAAACTGCTGAAAAGACTTCCCAGAAGAAGATTGGTAGAGACAGAGTCAATTTGGGAACCAACATATATTTCACTAAACGTGGAAGACAACCAATATTCCAGTTCAGTTCATAAAGAACGTATTGTCTTTAGTTACAATAAACCAATATTGCTCTTTTATGTACTGGACAGATGACCTGGCAAAGGAACTCATCAAGAAGAAGCAGCCGAAATTGCTGCGATATATGACGCCTACACGAAAAATATTCGCCGCGCAGATGCACTCGATATGTCATTCTGTTTGAAGTCGTAGGAGTGTACGCTGACCTTGATATGAAAGCACTTTGTCCACTTGATCTTATAGTACGAAAATATTTGTCGTGACCTTGGACACGAACCTCGAGAACATCGAATCATCTACGCTGGAATGCATTCTTTAGTTACCAAGGCATATATGGCTTGCAGGAAAGGGCATCCATTTATGAAACTTCTATTAAATATCCTTTTATTCCTTTATTCATCCTCTAACGGTCCTTGATAGCTCAGGGCCTTATTACGTTACGCTTCACTACGGGAATTATGTCGCAGACTGCAGTGACGTAACGTCTAAAGACAATGCAGGAGTGTACGTCGATCCCCAAAACATTTTATGCCAATGGTTGATCCCAATTTAAACAACACTTTTAATGAAAAGTACAATAAGTCTGGACAATTAACAGCTTTGAAAGAATAGGCGTACTCTTCTTTTCGAAAATTGGGTTTTAAATGGAAGCCGCTTACGGCACATACTTGGTATCACACTTATTTTGTTCGTAAAACTCCTACGATTATTGATACACACGAAATAGTGCCAAATGTGCAGTTGAATATGGGAAACACAAAGCGCTCTGTTTATATACTTAGATCCTCAACGGATCTCAAAATCCTCTGCACACAGTGATATCAATTACTTGTTTGTGTGTATGTTTTGAGCCACTTTTGACCCAATAGATTATGAAATTCGGATTTGTAATGTTTGTTAATTGCCAACGTCTCTTGTTTTTTGTCTTTCCCATAGTTTCATTTAGCGTCTTTGTGTCATTGAAAGTAGTGAATAGATTCGGCTCAACCCGCTCATTATCATATGGACTTCTATGAAACCAAAAATATTTGTGTAAACAATCTACATAATTCAGCAACGCCATTGGTCATATATTGACAATTTCCCCAAATATGGCAAAAAGGATAATTGAGAACAATATGCTAGTATTAAGAGTGTATGCCATTCACTATTTACAGATTGGCACAATAGAACATTGCGCTTATAAAACTGGATTGTTTTAAATTATGTTATTGGCACCAATAACCTTCAATATTCTGCCAAAGCAAATAATAGGTCACGCTTTCAAAAAACTTCTCAACCTGAGTATGTACTCAACTCAAAATGTGTTGTCTCTGTAAAATGTATATAATGTCCACTTAAGGTCAGTATTTGTTTGTCTCTGTAAAATGTATATAATATCCAGTTAAGGTCAGTATCTTAATGCATATGATATCCAGTTAAGGTCATTACCTTAATGTTAAACCTCAATGTAACCAGCTTATTTAATGCAATTATCATATCGTTGAGTACGAGTAATCAGCATTAGAAAGGTGAGCCGAGATCATACTTGTGACAGAGTCGTTTTGTGAAAGTGGGACCAGAAGACCAAGTAATCCTGCCATCCATTATTTAACTCAAGAAAGATCCATACTTGTAACGTCATTTCCTAGAAGTAGAAAACGATACTGACGTTTTCTGATTCCGTATCACCATACTCTCAAACGAGGGTGGAACTATTCATTCTCTGAGATTTACTGGTTATAACTGAATAATCGTGAACAACTATGCCGTAGCCTTACTTGACATGCCAAGGAAAATGAGTAACAAATCTACATCACCAAGTACCAACAATGTGTCCAATCATAGTAACTGTCGAAAATAATGCTGTCATTTCCATGACAAGTCCCCATCGGAGCTTCTCACTGTCCCGCCAGAAACAGTTCAGCCGCTATCAGCCTGGCCTCAGATATGAACTGTCATAGTTATTAAGCTAGTGAACTCTTCCGTGGTGCAAAATTTGACAACTGTACAATAACCTTAAATCACACATATGGATCTGCCGCCGCCATGCATCGAAGACGTCGTGTTATCGACAATTATCGGGGTGAAAATGAGTGACTTATGCTTCACGCGCTTCATTCATAAAAATTGATATTCATGAGCATATCAGCTGATCAAAATGTTTTGGTTTATGATTTAAGATCAAGTTCGTATTACAAAGGCTGAAATGTTGAGCAGTTGCCTTTGTTTTTCACTTACGTACAGTGATTTTATTAAATTAGCTGAATATTGATGAATATATAAAAAGATCGTTATTGTAATAATTCGATCTTGATTTACTAGAACGCGTCTCGTCATGATGCTGACAACATGACTTAATCTAGCAATCAAGATCGCATTACTATGATAATAATATATATGTATATAGCTACTATTAATTCACGATGTACATTCTAATTTGTATTATTTTATGTTTGCATTTTCTTTATACGTTGGATATATATAATAGCTTGCAGCCTATATATTCTAAATTTCACAATGTCTTAAAAGATTAAATGTAGCAAAGTGAAAGCTACAAGTGAGATGTTAGCATAATACACCTTGGAATAATTAATGAGCGCCAGCTGTTGTCATACTTGGATACTATAGTGATGGCCATTTATGACCGCAGCTGGCGCGGTACCCTTGGTCTGGCCTATAACATTATAAAGATCAAAGACACCCATGCATATCAGATTCGACCAACAAGCACTGGCCTCACCGTCAATAAACTATGCTCGGCATTTTGAGTAAGAAATGTTACTCCCGACTTTTGAAATACAACTCGAAATTGACCTATCCAGCCTTTTTATTGGTCAGAATATTTTCGTGTACGATTTAGAGTTGAGTAGTATAAGAGAGGGGCCTGGTTGACTTGCTCGCCAGAGAGAGAGAGAGAGAGAGAGAGAGAGAGAGAGAGAGAGAGAGAGAGAGAGAGAGAGAGAGAGAGATTGACATATGTATTTCGTCCATTAAATCGAATTTACATCCACAAAACAAACACTAAACACAAATGCCAATAATACTTCTTGACTCCTGCATGTTTAAATGACGGGGAAATAAACATACAAAGGATAAATAATTGAAGAAAGAAACAAGACAAAATTAAAATACGGTCTAAAACAGGTAAACTATATATCTATATCTATCTATCTATCTATTTATATATACACACACATATATATATATATATATATATATATATATATATATATATATATATATATATATATATATATATCAAATATGTCCTTCTAATATTGCATAGCTTTGTATTGTTTACTTTTCCGGGATGCCAAGTACACAGTCCAAAATAATTGTTTCCTGCTCCAATTTGTCATTGGAGGCCCAGCATTGATAAGAACATGATTCCAGTTTGATTCCTTAGTCATAGCCAACATTCGGAATATCTTTCTCGTTTTACTTGGACTTAGTGCGAGTTACGCGTGTGTCAAGGTAGCTCATCGAAATATGCCTTCGTTGTCGTTTTGAACATCTTTTCGGTCAATCTTATGCCTTTTTGTATTGATATAATATTTTCCCCCAGTCCTTTCCTTATTTTAACATTATTTCTGTGGATATTATTGTGCTAATTCCATAGTGACTTTGTTTCTTGCTTGGCAGGTGATGCTTGTGTTCAAAGTTAACCCATAGTTAGTAACCGGTATTCGGATAAGTATTACCTACACTTGTTTGCTTCCCAGTTATCTTGTTTTGTTTTTTTCTGTTTCAGAGATCAATATGTCGCAGGATGTGGGTAAGTGCGGGCAAAAGAAAGCCCCGTGGGATACACACACTATCTGTCTATACACGCAAGGATGGATGTCTGATATGTTGTCTATAGACACATGAAATGTGGAACTTGGCCCGAAGTTTCCACACTTGCAGATGGACGAGCAAATGCCTCGCTTCCTCCTCGTTATCATAAGGTGACCCCATCCGTTTCCAGGAGGAATTTAGATCCCTTCCTTATTAAGAAATTCAACACCATATCTGGAGAAGAAAGAAGGATTCATCTCCGGGGATTGGAGACCGCCAAAGGGCCAAGGATCCCTGACGCTCTGTCCGATTCCGTCAGTGCCCGTAAAGGATATATCGTTGACCCCTCCTAAGGGAGGAAAAGTGCATGAGAGCGTGTCCCGCCTTCTCGCAAGGAGTAGCAGCGCCCCCCTCGAGATAGATTTAATGCAGGTCATCGATATAAACTAGTTGTGCCATTTAGAGGACAGAGAAGAGCAACAATCTCGATCTGATAGATTAGAAGTGTACTTTTCTTTCAGATCGTCTTCGCCGGTCATTGGGCGCCGGTCACTGTGAGTCGGTGATCATTCACCGGTTTCCGGGCACCGGCGTCATTCAGGGGTCACCGGGAACTGGTCATGGGTACCGGTCACTGGGCTCCGAGCACTGATGATTCGTCACCTGGCAACAGACAACGGTCAACTGGGCTTTGAGCGCCGGTCACTGGATCAGGCCCGTTCAGCAGCTTGACGACGGGCTTTGATTGTTGGTCTGGGGACAGGAATTGGGTCGATAGCCCCCGTCTCTATATTTCTGTCCAATCCCTATGAGGATAGAGAGTCGAGTTTTGTTCGCCCTGCTGGAGAAGGTGATTGGAACGATATGGCCCCTTTCCCTGCTTAATCCATACGGGATTTGAATAATAATGCCTACATGGAACCTTTCGTTTGTTCTTTTGGTGTTATGTTTATCAAAAAACCCTTACGAACCTTTGAGTGAAATTTCCGTCGTCTCCTTAGCGTTATTATGGAGAAGGAGCCAGCTTCATGCCTTATCTGTAGAAATGGGTTGTTTGCGGTTCAGTGGTAACTATGATTTGATTTCTCTTGTTTGCCAACCTGTGTTTCTGGGTAAGAATCAGCCACTTTCAGTAGCTCCAGCTCCTATTGAAATTACTTCCTTGTACTGTATGGTAAAAGGTGTTTGAAAAAGGGGAAATTGCCTGTAAATAACACAGTTTGGGAAAATGAATGTTTTAATTCTTTATTTGTGTACAAACAATGGCTGCATTTTAAGTGGTTGATTGATTTAGGAAATTTGTAGATGAAGTATTTGATACACAATATGTCAAACCACATTGCCTTCTCCTTAATTACTTTTTGGGTCCAACATCAGCCCGCTTTGGGGATAAATGTTCATGAAGTTCGGACTTGTCCATCTGCATCTGATCAGCGACGTAAAATGAGACCTTTTGAAAAGTAGGCGGCAGCTGTCCTAAAAGAACCGATCAACTGATATTTTCTTTTTCTCCTCGAAATAAACATTAATAATTTTTTCGCCCACAAAGTCGTATTTGAACAGGTCAAATTTTGCAGCAGATAAATACAGAAAACTAGCAGGTTAATAGGTAGCACATTTAGCTCAGTTATTATTATTATTATCGTCATCATCATCATCCTGGAACTATTAATACAAGACGATAGTAGAATGAAACATAAACTAAGTGATATAAGCCATTACTACTTCAACATTTTCTTGTCAACTTTCTATCTCTCTGAATGAAATAAACAACGAGGACCCTTTATGGAATTATGCCCAGAATTATCTTTACTGGATTTTTATTGTTCACTCTTGTCGAAATCCCATTGATGGTTCTAAAGAGGGTGTTCAAGAGAATAGACCTATTGCCTCTTTGTGCGAGTGATGTCCCTTTGCATTAGGTCATGGGTCATTCGGGGTAGAATTATATTATGCTAAATGTGGTGTCCATTCATATTTATTATAAAAACAATTATTTAACAAAAATATGCTATTCGTTCCCAATTTACAGTAGACATAAACTTGAATATAACATACCTAAAATCTACATTATTTACACATTTAACCATCAGAACTCCCTATATATGGAGACTGTTTTACTCCGAATGACCTCTGACCTTTTGAGCTCTTCAAAGCGTAAAAAGCAACATTCGACGGGATGTAGCAATACATAGTTAACATTTTAAGCAATTTCAACGTTGGTACGAAGATCTAGATCAGAAAACTGAAAGTTATTGTTGGATGATACATCGTTCTCAAAACATCTTTCAATTTCATCATTGTTCTTACTTTTGTAGCAGTTAAATCCCCAAATGATACAGCGCTTATATAAATATCGAGCTCTTCGCCCAACATCTTCAGCATAGGCATAGACTGGTCAGGTGGTCATGGAAAACTGAATATACTGCGTTAAAAACTTTCCACTGATTTGCATCATTATACAAGAGGCTGCTTTTAACATTATGATTTGTAATTAAAGTTATTATTTTAAAATGGAAATATATTTATGTTCAAAGCAAATATTGTCGGTTTGTAGCAGTTTTTACAACAGGACTCATTATTGTAGCAGTGTTACCCAGTTTTACACGACTATGTGACCAGTCTAAGCCTGCGTCCAAATCAAAACTTCGGCGATACAGGTAAATTAGTATTAAGAGTCTGTTTCAGTTTGAGATTTAGCTGCCAAAAAATTAAGACAAATTTTGAAAATTGAAAGAATGTGTGAGAACAAAATGTATCATCCAACAGTAACTTCCGGATTTCTGGTGTATTCTTTCGTACCAACGTTGAAAAGTATTCAAAAGTTTACCGAGTCAAACGCGCATAATTATGCCAGACAATTGTTTTTAGAACCTGCAAGGATTTCGACGAGGGTAAACAATAAACATCCAATAAAAATAACCTCGTGTCAAAATCCCTGAAGGGACTGAGAACAAGTATACAAAATGTTTCCTTGTACCCACTATATCTACCTACTCACACTCTTTGAAAATTCAAAAGATTTTTAGTCTCACGAGGTAGCAGGTACTAGTTGAAAGCATTAAAAAAAATAATCTTTATATGTTTTGGTTAGCTATGCAAATATTTGTTCAGCCTGGGTATTCTGTGCATAGGTACGCTTACCCATCCTATGGACTCATTATTAATAAACCTCCCCTAAAAGTGCATATAATGTTCTGCTTAAATAAAGGACTCATCCAACCCCTCCACCTTCCATTTAAATATAAGGAAATGACTGCCTTTGATTTAGATATAACCAATAAAAGAATTCTATTAACAAAGCACAGTCTACATCTTTTTACATGTCAAACGTTACTCATGATATCTCGTATGATAAACAAATGCAACACAAAACAAAACATGTCCTTGCAAGTTCCATATGAACTTGGCCTTTGCAGTTCAACTCAATACACATATATATTTCGGAACGAACATGACATCAGCACATACCGTGTTTACTTTCCATACCTTGAGCGATGTTTTATTCTTGTCTTCAGCGCACCACATGAACAACTGATAACTGTAAGTACGTGTACTTGAAACGTACACTCAGAGAGAACAATGTATTGTCACGTGTTTTAAAATTATATCCGTGTCTCTAATCAATGCTTAGTGAACATTTCACAGAAATGCATAAAAAAAGGAAAAAGTGTTTCTTTGTTCTGGGAATTTAGCATATTCTTCAAAGGATGTATGCACTGATAAAAGAAATGGGCTAACTTGTATATTTCTCAGTTTATCTATATTTATGATACTACCATGATACATATCGTATCGAAGTCAATTATCATGATATGTAACGCGATGCAAAATGGCTGGCGATATCCATCTCGAACAAAAAAATAAAAAATAAAAAAATATAAAAAATACCGGCCGCGGTAGTTGTAATTATAGTAATATTGACATGGCTGCGATAATAGTGGGTAGCAGTAACTGTATTGGTGGTGTCATCATGTAATATTATTAATAGTAACAGTTAACAGTAAACGAATTAGAAGAAATATAAAAAGCTGTGTCAGAAGTAGAATAAGGGTTAGTAGTAGAAGTAATACTAATAGTAGTAGTAATATTAGTAGTAATACAATAGTAGTAATAGTACCAATATTAGTAGTAGTAGTAGTGGTAGTAGAAAAGTAGTAATTATAATAGTATTAGTAACTGTAATAGTAGTAATAGTACAATAGTAGCAATAAAAGTAGTACAATATTATTATTATTATTATCAGTAGTAGTAGTTGTTTTTATTATAATTATTATTATTATTATTAGTAGTAGTATTAGTAGTAACAGTAGCAGCAGCAGCAGCAGCAGCAGCAGCAGTAGTAGTAGTAGTAGAAGAAGAAGAACCAAGAATGTGTCATACCTCAGGTAGGGTGTTAACACTTATATGCTTCCTGGTTCATCTTCTGCAAACCTTGTACAATAACAACCCTGGCATTTAGGAGATTAGAATACAGTGTGGCCTCAATGGGGCTCCTGTAGGGGCAATAAAGCACTCGACGGGCAGAAGGGGAATAGATTATATCGTCCAGAAACAAAATATCATTAGTAAATAGATGAACTGTTTCACATCTTGTATAGATTAGTCTATGTAAAGGATATACACGATGGAGTGGAACAAAAATTATTGAGTTTATTTGAAAATGAAAGACTTGTATTTATTTGCATCTATTTTATTTTCTCAATTGGCATTTGTATGTTCATCTCTCTGATTTTGTCTCTCTATCCAGCAACATTATCTGTCTATCGATCTATACTCAATTTGGATCTGTTACATATTTTCTAAAAAGTCTGAAATTCTTAAAATAGTTGCACGTATTTGTGTGAGTATTGTTTCTCTTACGTGGTTTTTGAAATCAAATTTAGTTGAAAACTGGTCTTATCTCTTGCCCCGCAATACAGCTCCATTTTTTGCAGATGTTTTATACTATTAATATTTTAGATAACACAAATTCAATTTATAAATATATGACAAACTTGTATGCGAAAAGGTTTCACAAACAAAACTTTAATCAATCAACGGTAAGCGATTGCTTAATAACATTTAATTAAATTGCGTGCACAGTAATTCAAAAGGGGTCTTATACTATGGACTCGATACTTTCTGTAAAAGTTGGTTGTTCGGTATCTGCATCCCTCTATTGCGAAACTCAGTCCAGTGGAACCATGGACTTAGAGTGCAGTATGACCGCTACTGTCGATATTGTTGAACTTGGGTACTGGCTGCCTGTTGGAAGTTTGGTCCCATACGGATGACCTTTTCACGGTGTGTGGTACAATGTAAAATCTCGTTTTACTCATCTTTATCAAACAAGTTCTACCGCCGCAACAAGGTCAAGAGGAAGTTATAATTTCAATTATTACAAATTGACTGGGTTTTCTGCAATGGGATTGGATATTAACGTGATACTGGCCTGGAATATTTTATACATCGGTAAATACTGGGGACTACTTTCAGTTTCCAATACTGTTTCCAGTGTAAGCTAATACTGCAGACACCGCATGGTGAAAAGGTTTTTTAAATGTTAAATTTTCCAAATAAATAGAAATGACAGCGTTTGTTATAATTAAATTTATATTTCACCACACAATCTCGGCGTACGTCTGCTATATCATCCAGCAATGACTGCTTACTAAGATTTTTCCATGCAACTTCCTACATTTTTTGGAACAATTAGATGCCATGGAGTTAGAAGAAATGCTAGCAGCCCCAGAGAAAGATGCTGATGGGTTTGATGATATTGTAATGGATATTAAAAGTGCTAAAAATGAAACTGAACAACAGGAAAATACTGAATCCGGCGAATTAAACCCAATGTCCCCTCTCACCCAAGATATGTACGACAGCAACAATAATAGCGTGGCAACTGTGTCAGTCAAATTAGAGGCTACCTAGGGGCAACTTCCAAGATTCAAGAAGTTATCAGAAGAGAAATAAAATGATATTGAACTGAACCAACACTAAGAGGCAACTAAACGTAAAACAAAATGGGGCATTGGCGTTTTCAATAGTAATTTGTTTTTTCATCAAGTGTGTGTGTGTGTTTGTGTGTGTGTGTGTGTCTTGTATATGATTGGTTGGTGTGAATCTGACCATAGCCCAAACGAAACACATTTTTGAGCGCATTACCCAAACATTAATTAATCTTTAAAAGCAAACAGTATAACAACAAGAACAACAGCTTAATTATATGAAATATCTTTGATGGATACATCTTCAACATTTCATATAGGACACACTTTGTTTAAATGACAACACCATGCCCCTATACCAACGCGACTCCATGATATTGAAAAATGTGGTATATATTTATACATATATTTGATATTTTTCTTCCGTTTCATTATTATTCAGATGAGTGGTCATTCATTAAACAAACAAATAAAAATTACAACAGTTTTTTGTGTTGAAACACTTTTTTCTAAAGAAATAAAGCTTCTGTGTAAATTCAAAATATTAAAATATTAAATGATGGAGGCAAAAGATCTGAGTAAAAATGGACAATAATGTTTGTTATTTTTTTTTTTTTTTTTTAAACGAAATGTATAGAAACAAGAGCGGCAAGTGCTAAACATGTTAAGTGTTAAGTTTCTCAATAAACATTGCTATGATCCTAGTCAATTTTTTGTTGTGATTTTTGTACGGACTAGTTACTCTGGCGCCATGTGAACAGACCCATGACAGAAAAATTAAGTGCTACCTAAAATAAATTTTGTTGTTGTTGATGGAATAAGCTAATTTGACGACAGGGAGAAGGAATATTGTAATTATATTTACTTTTGAGCAATTGATTAAAATGTACACTTCTATAAATACTCATCCATGATCATTTCATAATATACTACATTGTTAGAATCTCACTTTGTTCCCAATAAAATCTGTTATGTGTATACTCTGTCTTAGAATCGTACTCTTGTTAGCCATATTATGTTTCACCCACAACGTAGAAATTTCATTAATAACCAAATTTGTTAAGTTCAGCTCCACTCCTGTTGTACAGCTCAATCACGGCCATAATGTAGAGCTGGTCAATGGTCTTTTCTGGTAAGTTGAATATAGATATATAGATATAGGTAGGGATCAGGGGATATATATATATATATATATATATATATATATATATATATATATATATATATATATATGTCCTTGACATAAGACTATCTTATTAATAATGACATATTAAAAAAATGAAATTACCCATCACTATCAAAAGTATGAGACACAGGGAAGAAGAGAAGAAAAAGGTGGAAATAATTTTTAGAAAAGCATCCCACACAAAATAAGTTTTGTCAGGCAGTGGATGCAAACTTTCATCTAGTTTTTACAATGTTTCTAAATGAAAAAATAATATACATTTTGCTAAAATATCAGTCAAAAATATTTTGAAAATGGTACCGTCATGTACATATTTAGATTCAATTAGCTCTGCAATGTGTGATGCATACTCGAGAGTAACTGAGGATTATAAAAATGCATCATAAATCCAAGTCTATGTACATAATATTTTACTCAAAACGATAGATATATATCGGGTAAAATAAATACAACAGCTTCTCTCAATCATTTCAAGCATCATCAACAAGCAACGCTAAGCGGTATTCACGTCACAATTGACAACTAGGTTCGAAAGCATGATTCTTATCCGAGTACAGTATGTTAAATTCGTCTAACACTTTAATTATTTAATATATAACAGTATCACATACCTTTCAAGCCTACAACATGTACTCTTTAGATATGCTTCATAATATGTACATTTAACAATGTGTGTTATTTCTATATCCTTCATAATTTATACATCACCAAATACTTTGTACTAGCTATATACACTAACAATGTGTATTATCTATATACACTTCATAATTTGTACATCTCCTAACAGTGTGTACTATTTATATACACTATGTAAATCTCCTAACAATGTGTACTATCTATATACACTTTGTACATCTAACAATGTGTACCGTCTAAATACACTTTTTACATCTAACAATGTGTACATCTATATGCATTTTGTACATCTAGCAATGTGTACGATCAATATACACTATACACACTTCGTATTTGATACATCTGCCACCAATGTGTAATATATATATATATATATATATATATATATATATATATATATATATATATATATATATACAGTTCATAATGCGTACATTTCCTAGCTTATAACATTAACAGGAATTTGTTTTGTTTTGTCTTGTTCTTACATAATCTGTCCCCAGCTATATATAAGTAAATGACCTGAATTGTCAACATAATGTAAGTTTCAATGTATAGAATATGAGAGATAAGAATCAACATTGACTTAATTATTACTTAAATCTGAACATGTAGATTTTTCTTGCCTCTGAATAACTCGTTATAAGAAACTTATCACGACTGTTATTGAAACAAATAGCTTTTGGCTTCTCAGGAATACCGTCAGTGATAATTCTAATAGGAGTACCGTTTGATGTCAGCTGATGGATGTTGCGAGACGAGTATCCCACCACATACACGTTATGATCTCTGTCTGTAGCAACACCGATAGGAAGGTTGAGATTGTCATTACTATACTTATACATCATCGTACCATTCATGTCAAAACAGTACAGGGAATTGGCCATGGACACAGTGATGTACACACGTGTAAAGGATGAATTCAGAGCGACATTAGTTGAATCATACTCGCTCTGACATTCAAACCGACGACACTTCCTCTCCTCTCCTGTACTGGTGATCAGACTCCAGTAGTAATAATAGTTATCAATGCAACCAGCTACAATTATATCCCCTTTCCCTGCTGAAGCGACACACCAACATTTATATCTTGTTTGAACCGTCCTGGTGGTTTTGATGGTCCCTCTTGCTACAGACAGGAATTGAAGTCTTGTCCCTCCTGTTATAGAGACAGCCACATCTTCATGATCGACCACACAGATACCATATGGATCGCCTGACAATGTGAAGCTGGCGATGCATTTATACGAGGAGTTAAGCAGGAGAACTCTCTGGTTATCCTTATCCGCCAGCATCACTTGATCCCCTTGTAAATATGTAACGCCTGTATAGTTGGGACTCTTATTATCAGGGCCTTTTATATCCGTAACATTCTCGATCTCAACCTGACATTGTTGAAAAGGTTTTTCTTCACTTAGTATCGGCAAACATTTACGTTCCTTTCTGCATACAACCTTCCCAATATCACACCTCTGGCTTAGGACGCACTGAATTTGTGAATCAACTTCAAGATTTAATGTGGCTGTCTCCGTCTCGTCAAACTTTCCTTTAATCTGTTCGCAGTATAACTTCAGCTGCGATCTTATTTTGTCCGCCATGAGAAATATCTGAAGAAAAAAGAATATATATATAAATACATGACCAGTAGATGATGATTTTCAGAGAGAGAGAGAGAGAGAGAGAGAGAGAGAGAGTGAGAGAGAGAGTGAGTGAGAGAGAGAGAGAAAGAAAGAGAGATTTATAGTAATTCAAAATGAACCAGTATTTCTACATTATCACTAAGCACCCCTTTTTCATTTCACCATCCACTGGCCATGCCTGAAACGGAATGAATTATCTGAGAGATACGCAGCAGTACAAATATAAATTGACCACTTTGTTTCAACGGAAAATTGAGAAACACTCGTTTATTTTTTGCACAGAATTCAAAGAAAAGAAATAGTCAGAAACTATTGCATTTAGTTTCCAAATGAATTCATCATTTCAGTTGTTTTCCTTGTAAAAATTATAATTTGAAAATGTCGTAGCAATCTTTTTCGATAAACACTTTAAACAACGAGAATTGAAACTAGACTTCAATATTTTAAAGCTGATGTTTTAATAAATACAGCAAAATTGTATCGAATTATTCATCGCTCCTAATTTCCTCTGCTTAAATTCTTTACAGATGGCATTTAAATCAGTTTGATTTAAGAAGGAAACTGTATTTGATAACAGAGGAAGATTGGAATGTCTGCTCCAATCTCTCTCTCTCTCTCTTTTTATTATGTATCACGACAAAGTGGTTTGATGAGTAACAACAGTGACAGTCACCCAGGTGTCGGGGCCTCAGAATCAATGCCCTGACTTCATCTGCTAGAAGTTATTTGTCATTAGCTGAAAAATGTTGCACTAATTTTAGGGAGTAACAAACTCGTTACGTCTAGAAGAGACATCGCTTGATTTGCTCTTCAATGTGATTTTACTGAAATGCAAGGGTAATATGTGTTGATATTATCAGTTGCAATTACAAAGTATTCGTCTTTAAGTGCTTATAAAAAAGACTGTTTATATAACGGGTTCAAATGTACCATCAATTTAATTACAATTGTCACCATAATTAGGTTAAATAATCGCTACACTAGTAGTATGAGAATGGGACTGTCTGGACCACTCTCAAACTTAAAAAATAACATGACCCCCAGATATTTGGATTTTTTGGATCATAGAGAATTTAACTAAAAGAGTTACATTTTGGTAAAAGAAAGAAAGAAAATAAAAGGATACAATCCTGACTGACCTAGAAAAAAACTGGCTACAACCGGAATGTTAAAAAGAGTCAAATCGCTTGCAAAGGTAGAATAAATAATTACAAATAATAACTAATGAGTGATTAAAATAACTTTAAATTTAGATATTTTTGTTACTTAGGAAACCATGAAAGTCATGACATATTTGTACAAAATATGTATTAAAATAAACCCACAATCATTACAAGATATACACTTCTCATATGCTTAATAGCTTTTTCTTTGAATGTATGTATGTTACTTTTATTCTACACTTTTTATCTCTGTATTAACTATGATTTGTTTATCTCTCTTGGCAAATTAATTTCATATACTTTTTAAAATTCACTAGGCAAAAGTTCGAGTCTACACATGTAAAACAAAAAATTGCATGATAACGTATTAAACGTTTCCGTTTGTTTTCCAGGAGAGGTTTTATATATCGCCTTAGCAAATTTTTAATCGTTTATTTGATGACTTGCAATTTATGGATGTTGTGAGACGAGTGTTCTAAGTCATCCAGTTCTTCTAAATTTACCTAATACGTTTTAAATGCGAGTACTGTTTGTGCTTTTTTTCTTCAAGATCTTTTTCTTGTTTATCTGCAATCTTCGCTTCGAAGATTCTATACCACTCTCTCTCTCTCTCTCTCTCTCTCTCTCTCTCTCTCTCTCTCTCTCTCTATATATATATATATATATATATATATATATATATATATATATATATATACATATATATATATCTGAACATTACTGTAAAGGTTGAAAATTACTTTATGTAAATTCCTCTGTGCAAGAACTCTATTATGCACATTTTAAAAATTGTTGAATGCTATACTAATTAAACCAGAGGAACAATTTGTATCTTTTAATTATTTGGCCTTTCTCGAAACAAATTTGTAAAAATCGATTAGGACTCATTGTTTCATGAATGCCAAATATTATAAATTATTAATTGAAAAGTTATTTTTAATCTCTCACTAGTTATTACTTGTTCAACGTTTCTTTGCGATTGTATCATTCTGATTTTAGTCAGGTTTGTTTCTGTCAGTTAGATTTTCATCCATTTTCTTTTACCTGCTTACCAAACTTAACTTTTTATAATTTCACTATATTCCAGAAAATTCTAAAGGCCTGCGGGTCTTTAAATTGTCATTATTGTGAGTGGTCTGAAATACACATTTTCATACTACTCACAATCACGACATTATTAATAAATTGAAGTATTTCAATAATTACATTCAGTTATCTTTGCAATGATATAAGGTTATGTCGAAATAGTTAAATTTTGCTACAGCATTTGGAACTGAAAGCTACACTACTGTAATAACATTATATAACGTCATTGTATTTTGGAACTGAAAGCTACACTATTGTAAGGACATTATATAATGTTATTGCATATTGAATGTGGAAGCTACACTACTGTAAGGACATTATATAATGTTACTGCATATTGAATCTGAAAGCTACACTACTTTAAAGACATTATATAACGTTACTGCATATTGTTGACATTTGACTTCTAATTAACATACACACCTCGATGAAAGAAAAAATAAATAAAGGCATGACACAATTTTATTTCAATTTAATTTAAATGTTTCCTACTGATATATTTATGCAAAATTCATGAATTGCTGGTATAGGACCGAATTTAGCCTTATCTCACCAACCCCATTTTAAACTACTTATCATGTTCACCAAAGTATTTTGATGGTATGCCACAAGTAAACAAACGACTAACTGGCGGTACTTTCAAGGAAAATAGGTACAATGATATATGGAAAATATAAATGTATACCTGAATTGAAAAGCATCGATTATTAACGATGAATTGTTGGTAAGTACTTCTAGTCTGAAACGGTGGGTGTTCGAATTCTACAATCGGACCGCAGTAGCTCAGCTCAGCCGGTAGAGCGTCGAACTCGTAATCCAAGGATCGCGGTTTTGATACTCGCCCAGACTGGTCGGCTGCTTCATTGTGTTCTTGGAAAAGGCAGTTAGCTCCCATTTCATTGGTATATTATAGCCAATAATGTATTCAGTGCCGTTAAAACCAACAGCCAAACCAAACCAAACCTACCACTGGATCAGTCCGGGTAGCCTGTCGTGGTATGTCCTTAGGCCTTGGCACTAAATAATCAACATGTGTTGTTGTGCCGTAAAACACCAAGCCAAACACAACAATATAGAGAACAAAAGTATTTTGAAAGCATATATCACATTTAAATGCTTGCTCGGTTTATGGAAGCTTTCCGTTTGATGTTTAAAATCTAAAGGAAGGTCAAGCGAAGGAGATTTTACATATCAAACATTTAAATGGCTTATACTTATTATGCATGTTCATACGAGTCCTATTAAAGTCAAATCATATTTGTATATTTACTTGTGGTTATTTTATGAAAGGATGTTAAAGTATTCATAGTAAAACGATAGTATGCTTGCATTTTAATAACTATATTTGCAAGAAACTGTATATTTTATACACGCATATATATTTCATGTTCCAGTTCGGACTTATTTTGTGTTTACCATTTGTATTTTCCTACAGGGCTCTGTGCGAGTCATTCGCAGCTTCGATCATACCTTGTATGTATGCCGATAGAGCCACTCGGACCATCTCGGCTATTTACCAGACAAGGCTCGACCGAGAAGTTGCGAACGAAAAAGTAGTTCGATGATTCACAACTTCTTTGTCAATCCTACGGTCAATCCAATCGTACAAATAGCCGAGGTGGTCCCAACAGATTGCAGTTTCTTTTTTCACGTGCCAGTGAGTGCTATGTTATGTAGTTATAATGCAGCATTAACATACTTATTAGAATGTCAGTGACACGGTCTCAATACTTCGAAAAGTAAAATGATTTCTTTTACATTTTGCCTGCTTCGAAGGTCGTCTTACGACTGTTAACTCATGAACAAAAACCTTTTAATTTACAATTGTTTAAAAGGTTTTGCCTTACAATATGAAAAAGATCAGAGACTATGGTATTTGGAAGAGTAGTAAACCGTATCATAAACTGTAGTTAACCCTCTCATGCGATTTTTTACAATCCTAGTAAACCGTATCTACTCAGAGAATAGTATCCCCGATAAATATTATGCACTGAGAAAACTTGAACAACAAACTGATAGGGTAAAGCAGAATTATAAAATTAGATGTTATATGTGATACATTCAAACACGCTGAGTTCGAAAATGAATCCCCGATATCTTTGCATCTTTTTTGGGCTAACCACAACGGCAAGGTATTCAGAAAAAATGCGTCATTTTATACGATATTAGGATATGGGACGGAAATAGTATTTTTACGAAGATATTTTTCTTCTGAAAATCTGCTGCTGTTCTAGTGAAAACATAACTTTTAATATACTCAAGATATGTTGTTTCCGTACATAATTTATAGGTATACAAATATTTTCTATGAATTTTATTTATTATTTATTCCATATTTTAACCATCTATAAAAAAAAAATGACGCCAAAACTAAACAAATATTTAAAATGCTCTCCATTCCTGTGCAAGCCACTTACCTTAACCTACAATTCATATGCTGGCAATTTGTATCGGAACTATTATTTTCACAAACCTCCCCGCCCCCCCCCCCCCTTCGACCCCCATTTGGTGGGGATGAAAGGAAAATAAGTTCATCAGTACAACATTTGAAGGGAGGGAAATTAAGATCGTTGGGGTTATAAATATTTGAGTAGAATACGATGGAGGAAACGGAGACGCCAATGTTGTGTCACTTTAAAAATCAAACTGAGAATATTTTGGTATTATCATCGTCATTAACAACTTTACGGAGTGTTGGAATCATTCTTTGGTTGATTCTTTTTTTAAGCAAAGGCTGCAGTTTCTCGAATTTTACGAATTTTTCATTCGTTAATTTGCTAAAAACGGGAAATTCTCTGTTCGTACTTTCTCAAACTATACCTTTCTAAGCAAACAGCAAAGAAAATTACGAGATCGCCAAAATGGAAATGAGGATCAATAATAATAATAATAAAAATAGAAACCTTTGCAAATGAATGATAATTTCATTTAATTTTCAACCTAACGTTTCTTAGTCCTTCATCTCGTCTTTGTCCTATAGTATGACTGAAGGAGTTGTTTCTATAGAAGTTCAAGAAGAAGAAAAAAACCAAGAACCATTGTATATGTCTATGTTAAAGCGGTGGGCATATCAATTAAATCAATCCAAAACTTTGCAGATGTTCATTACAAATGTTTGTTCACTTCTCCTTATGAGAACATATCTTTCTATTTGTATGCAACATATTTATATAATTGAACATACCTGCGTATCGTTTCCATGTTTCATCACCGTCTCAAGAGTCAAATGTGAGTTTTGCACTGCACTTAACAAGACCTGACATGCGTGATTTTCTTCTTGTTTTCTAATTGCTTCCTGTTTGTACAACTGATTACCTTCCAACTTGACCCTGCGTTCCAAATCATCAAGAAGGTCATTTAGCTCTTTCCTGATCTCTTTTATTTTGTTAGTCATTTCTTGAACTTGCGATTCAAGACTAATGATATTTGATTCGTTTATTTTTTCGAAATTCACGAGATGATTTTCAAGTTTATTAATTTGATCGAGGACTTGCATGGGATTAACTTCCTGAAGGAGATTGTTAGCATCCTTCATCAAGTCCAACACTTGGCTGCAGTTTCTGTGATGAACGACGCCACACGTTACACAACAAGCAGTCTTATGGTCTCTGCAATATATCTTTAAGTCTTCTTCCTTGTGTTCTTGACAGCGAAAACTCTTGTCAAACCTGATTACGTTTTTTGGGCTGTTTGTCAGCTCCTCTATACTTACGATAGAGTGGTCCTTTGACACCTTTAATTTTTGGTGAACCTTAAGACAAGTTTCGCACATGGCCTCCTCGCACACCACACAAAATCCATGAGCTGTGACGGAAACGCCGTCAGAGAGACAACAGTCATAATGTCTCTCCACTTTCTCTTTGCCTTGTATCGACTGTAAAATTGAATTGATCGGAAAGAGAGTGGCCCACGTTTTAGAAGGTTTTCCTTCTATGCGAATAGGCACCACGGTCCGGCATATCGGACATTCAAACTGTTTCAGTTCCTTTACCTTTGCAGCCTTGGACGAAATGCAATCCTCCAGGCAACCTTGACAAAACGAGTGTAGACACGGTAGCTGTCTAGGTGTTTTAAATTTACCCAGACAGATTGAACAATGGGGTTTTTCTGTATACTGAATATCTCCTGGACTTGCGGCAGCCATTTCTATCAAATAACCCACTCGTTGTAAAGACAGAAAATTTTAACCATATGAATCTTTGAAAAGCTGTAAAGCAGATTCGTCCCTTGTTACTTGTTGTGTTAAATATTTCCCAGAGTACAACGCGCTATTTTTATCCAATCCAACGTGACATAGCAAAATATAAATAGAACTTCGAGATACAATCATGTCATGTTACCTAGTTTTCTTGTCTTTATTCAGCGCTTATCTGCTTCAACTGCAAACACCATACAGGTGCATTCGGTGCGTATAGTCTTTTGAAATGTTAGGTTAATATGGTCATAGTTGAATAACATCCCTCCCGTCCCCATTTTTATTTACGTCTAGCCACATATCTTGAAAAATTTAAAGTGTATAAGAGTCTACTTAATCCAGTGTGTTCAAAACATGTAATAAGAGTTTATTACATACAATTAGTGCACACAATTTATTGATAAATAATAGGAATAATAATAACAATAATTGCTGATATTATTATTATTATTATTATTATTATTATTATTATCATTATTATTTGGGGTGGGAAGGCGGGGCACTAGCAATTAAATGCATAATACAAAATACAAGAAATAAATGGATGTATGTCTCTCCCAAAAGGATCGTGCGTTAAGCTTGAAGCCGCATATATATATCCTCCCCAATCACACGGAGATCCTAGATTGGGTCTGATTTGAATTGCGGGATCGAATTTTTAATTTTTTATCTTTAACTTTTATACATGAAAAGTATACTATATTACTGGCAAAGGGGATTCGACTGAAAATCCAACCCATCTGTATCCGCCCCTGCTTATATTTCGATGAATAAACACACAGTCATACATGTACTATTATATAGTACATGTATGACTGATAGATAAGTTGCAACCAACAATACGAGCCACTGTGAATAAACATAGACGACAGACATATGTAAAAGTAAATGGAGAAATACTTGCTCCATTTACAAGCTCAGACGAGCTCATGTCGATATGAATAGGGGCCGCTGGTTGGTAGAAGTGAACTAAGTCTAGGTCAAAATTTGCTGAGTGTTTTAATTATTGAGTTTTATTCATCATTGCCTCATAGTTTTGACATCCATTGAGGTAGCGCTATAACGTCGTCTAGTTCAGTCATGAAGGCCCTAATAGGTCCCATATGTTATATACAACTTACTACCAAATATTAAATGTAACGTACTAGGCATGCAGTATGTTCAATGTTCTCTATGACTATACAATGCAAAATGAGTTATTCAAGGTATGAAGATATATAGTATATCGACTCCATATCTTTCATTTTAAGTGGACTGATCAACATTTGAAATACTTTTTTGCGTCAATATATCGAAGTCCCTTTATATCAATACTTGGACAACAAGCCTATATCTAAACAAGCACAGTATGTATGTATGTATGTATGTATGTATGTATGTATGTATGTATGTATGTATGTATGTATGTATGTATGTATGTATGTATCTGTCGATTCGTCGATGGCAGGAAGGTAGTTAGGTATGCGTGTATCTGTAAGTAGATAAGTAATTTATAAATAACAAAATAAGCATGTCCGATAATCAGTGGCGTAGCAACCACACAAGCAATCCTCGCAACTGACGGAGGGTGGGAGAGGGGGCATTCCCATTAAACAACTTTTTTATTGGGAAGGGGCCCCAGAATTCAGTTTTGCCGTGGGGGTAAGGGAGGGCAGAATTTCTTGCTACGCCCCTGCCCATGATCATATATGGCGGTGAATCTCTCACTTAAAATGGGTTTGGACCGCTATGTCCGCAGTGTAGAAATACGAAACCACTCCACGTGACGAATCAATTGGTGCAAATAATGACGTCTATTCAAATACCACTTGTCGAAAAATAGGCTAGATTACCCTAGATACATTAATACGAACATGTACTGTTTCAAAATGAGAGGCAACCAAAAGGAAAACTAAATGACACAATATTTGATTTTTACCTAAGAGGAATGATATGTCGAATTACTAACGGTCTCTATTTAAACTTTTCCAACAACACTTTTCGGTGGTAAAATTGTATGACTGTTTAGCTAAAAATGATATCACATTAGACATAACTATCAACTTCTAGCCACAAGACTTGCATTGGTCATTCAAGTAATCGAACACAATGAAAGGTAAATTCTTATTCGAAGATCAGCTTAAGAAGATGAATAACACACATCCAGGCATTTGAATGCCTTCATATATTAGTAAACATTTGATTAATTGTCAAGGTATCTGTCATTACCATTATTTAAAACATGTGATGCACCACGGATATTTTAAGGACTCTGATCAAAAGAAGAGTACCAACTCCTAAAACACACACACACACACACACACACACACACACACACACACACACACACACACACTATAAGTTTCTTTAATTATCATCATTTAAGACATACGATACTCCCAAGGCTACCCTTTGTTGATCCCTAAATTAAAACATATTTATACTCCCAGGCTGCCCCTTGTTGATCCCCAGTTTAAAATATATGATTCTCCAAAGACTACCCCTTCTTGGTCCCCAATTTAAAACAAATGATACTTTAAAGGCTACCCCTTCTTTATCTCCAATTCAAAATTAATACTGAAGGGGGGGGGGGGGTAAATGTGGATATGTATATAATCCTATTTATTCTGGCGTATAAACGGCGAATCGGATTACCGCTGTCTGTATCAAACTGTCAAACAATATGGAATTGATTCGATACGTAATATGACACCTCTTGACATTTTTTGTGCTCTATATCTTTGCAGTCATTTAATATATTTGAATAGACATACTGTATGAATACGTATAAGACTCCATTAACTAAGAACAGTGTATATTCAGCTCTGTACCCTCCCAGCTGATCAAGAATATACAATGTTAGCTTGAAAGGGGTAGGTACTATAAGGCTACTTTTTGACCCAATAAAATCCAAAAATTTCAAACAAGTAGTTGATCTGATAATGCAAAAAAATTATCAGCATTTGAAAAACTTAAAATTGCAATTGATTTTTGAAAATTATTTGATATGACGTCATAGGCACGTGGTCATGACGTTCCCAGCTAACAATTCAACGTTGCAACAACGTTGCGCAAAAGTTATGGCAACGTTGTCATATTACGTTGTGGCAACGTGATTTGGTGAACTTGCTCTAATATTGCTATAACGTTGCTGTTTAACGTATTAATATAACATTCCCACAACCTCTGACAACATTCAAAAACTATATTGAAAACTGTGAAGAATGAAAGCTACTGATGTTTCTGAAACACATATGGCTCACTGCTGGCAAGAAAGTCCAGTTCTACAATTAAACATTACAAAATTGTTCATATAGCCATTCATCTAGGAGAAGAGTGATTTTCACGATGGCTGCCATGGTGGTCATGCTGAATGTCAGATCAGCACCATTTTCATTTAGGACAAACTAAACATAAGTCATTTGATGAAAACTCCATGTCGATATGATCATTCATCTAGGGGGAGTAGCTATAAGATTTTCGGTATGGCTGCCATGGTGGCCATATTGTATGTCAGATCAGCACCATTTTAATTTGGGACCAACTAAACATCGCACGTCATATGATGAGAAAACTCCATGTCAAGATGAACATCCATCTAGGAGGAGTAGCGATAAGAGTTTCTGGTCTATGCTCAAAACGGAAGTACCGGTAGTATTACATTAATATTCAGCAGCAAAATTTAGCTAAAGAAGGTGAACACCATTTTTTCACGTTTCTGTGGTGAAAATCGGCAATTTTTGTAATAAGAGAACTATTTGATTCAAGTATATGTATATTGAATATCTTACAACTTGCTGACACTATGCAGAAAGAGCACAGTGTTTGAAATTAGTACCCAGTCGACAAAGGAAGTAGGGTACTAATATTAGTACCAACTAAATTACATTCGTCTACTTTAATTGTTTTTGTGCAATCACACTTGATAAAACTGTAGGGGTGGACGGTCATACAAAAGGAGGGGCAGAATCCCATTTAGATGCTCTTAATGTAAGCAGAGAGGATGTGAGGATACAAAAATGAAACTCACTAAACTGGATATAACTTACAGATCATCTAGTTATGAAGGGGGCAATTGTTTCTCAATTTGTTTGCCAAGATCAAGCAGTTTCTTTGTAGTTGTTCTAATATTGTTTAAACGCAAAACTTTTTTTTTACTGTATGAAAACCGTTTCTTTTCTACATAAGCGTAGGAAATTACTTGCAAAATATCATTTTGCCGATACAAAGGTTTTATCATCATATAGTTTTGCTAACAAGTTTTACAGGCCGAAGTTACATACAATATAACATATATTTTACAATCACTTTATTTGTATCTGTTTATTTTCAGGATTTTATTAAGATTCGGTATTAGAATCTGTATCCTCGACAGCAAAGTCAATGTGGTCTTCTTTTCTTCTTATCGGGCTCCTGCAAATTGACAAATAATTGTAATGCAAGAACAATTCATATGTGATCTCAGCACTACTTACATATGTAGAAGGAAAGTTAACTAGTATAATTAGACTTTATTCGCTGTACTTATCCTTCCCTTAATATCGGTAAGCAGAGTAAGACGGTCACTTTTGGACACGCTTGTCCATTCAGGCAAGTGGATGGTAAAATTAATTTGCACAAAAAGTAGATTTTACTTGTTTGAATAATTCACTTCAGTAAAATTCCAAGTGGAAGCACTTGCCTAATTGAACAAGTTAGACGTAAATTTTAGCTGTCTACTCAAGTTTTCGTAGTCATGGGCAATATAGTAACCATCAATTTTATTTCCAATTTCGAAATGCAACCACGTCTGCAAATATTTTGCATGAAAAGACAAAATCGAATCAAATTTTGATGAAATAAGAGCTCAAGTGCCTAACCTTGTATTTTCTCCGTCCTTGTTGGGTTGGGGCATACTTGATGGTCTCTGATATGGCCTTTTCAACTTCAATGACCTTTCTTTTGATATATGTTTCATCCCTATGATGACTTCCAGATTTGCAAAGTGGTATGTGATGAGCTCTTAGAACGAAAAACACAGTCTATATCTTCGAACAGATCAAACAAATCAACATGGAACCTGTATCAACAATTAGCTTCTCTTGATATTTTAAGTTTGGGTCTATATGAAGAAACAATTAACAAAGCTACAACTTGTAGCCAAAAGAATTTCATTTCTAATTAGTGATTACAAAACACAGATCTGAGACAGTGAAAGGAATAAAATTCAACTGTTTGAGTGGCATTATAGTTCCTTTTGTACGAAAGAGATATCTGGTTATGAAGATGAGCCGGAAAGAAAATTGCCAATCTTTGGATTATGTAAAGAGTTGGCAGAAAAGGGACAAGAACTCATTCCGTTGTGTTTGAAGGTCTGTCAGCGGAATATTGTTCCGACGTTTGTTGCTGATGCAATGAATGGAATCACGATCCATCTGGAAAGTATCCATCGACCGGAGAAAATAGAAACAGACACAAAAAATGCTCTTAGAGATATAGCTGATCTTCAGTGTCAAAATACATGTATTATATCTTTTGAGTACACCAATGTGTGTGCACATGAAGCAGGAATACATATTGGCATCGAATTACAGGAACTGCAATATGAGGTAGAAACATACGATAATATCTCTCTGAAAGTTCGTTCTCTGAAGAAAAGCCACCATGTATATGTCCCCGTCGTATTCTAAGGATGCTTTCTGCCTGGCGAGCGTTTCCTTGCAAGAAAGCTTGTGCAATCTGGACAACTCAGACCCAATTATGTGTCCCTTTCTTCTTGTCTGGATGATCAAGATCTTCCAGAGGAATGCAGAATTCTTGACTCCTTTTGTTTTCAATTGTTTAAAGAGGAGAAACATTGTCTTGCTGACCCCTTAGACGTGAACCACTTTAAAACAACGAGAGAGTGGCGCCTACTTGTTCCTTAACCTTTCCATTGTTTATTAGAACAAACACTACTTAACAAAAACAGCCTCAGGCATCGATCATCAGATGATTTATACATCTCAAAACTGACCTCTTTATGGTGCCATTTTGAGTCATCACTGAACATAGTGAACAGAAATCACAGTGGTCTTATACAAGCTATTATTACAGATGAGTTGTTCATCAACTACCATAACATCACATCTGGTTTTTTTCCCATCACATCAGCTGCCAAAGTCTGCGAAATGGAGACATACGTCTCAAGAAAGCTGCCGATCCAGAAATTTGTCACTTTACAACCTACTTGAAACCATATCCACTATGTTATGTAAAAGCAAGTGATGTCTCATCTTCTGAACATTTGGTTAGTCACAGAGACTGCCATGTTGTTTTTGGTATTTTTCTCATGGACAACCTTGTGTAGCTCACCATGAAAATAGACCCCTAACCTGAAGAAAGGAAAACAAATCAGCTATGCACCCTGCCCATCACAATCAAAGGTATTCCAATGGATTCGAAAGACGTAGTAATATGGCATCTTCCACTGTGTGAAGAAAAAGAAAATTGCGTATGCAAGGAACTACCCCAACTAAAACAAGAAGATCTGGATTGGTACTACTAAAGATGACCTCAGACGAAGAGTGTGCTTTGCACATTTTGAGAAGCAAGCCTTGTGGGACCTAAATTACATCTGACTAGATGCGGAAAAAATGGATACTGTAAATAATAATGGCAAAAAGACAACTTCCCGCTAAACATCTCCAATGAAAGGATCTAGGACATTGCAGGTGCCATTACTTCCATCACAGTAGCTGAAAGTAATGCACATATAGAGGATAAAGCTGAGGATATTGAAAACATCCAGTATGATCCAGTTGTATCACGTGATTTATTTCCTTATATTGATGTAAGTGATATAGATGAAGAGAAAGTACAACCCATTTATTAAGAAGAAAAGAATGAAGAAGGAGGAGGAGAAGAAGAAGAGGAGGAGAAAGTATATTCAAATATTAGATTAAAAGTAGATGAAGCTGATCAAGATATTCTCCAAGATGTTCAAGCCCTCCTTGAAGAAATACAGATACCATTTATGACAAAGATGAAACTGTTGTCTGCAGTACTGACAGTAGCACAATAGAGTATCAAGATCTAAAGGATACAATACTGACAGTAGCACACTAGAGTATCAAGATCTGAAGGATACAGTACTAGTAGTAGCACACTAGAGTATCAAGATCTAAAGGATACAGTACTGAGTGTAGCACACTAGAGTCTTAAGATCTAAACGATACAGTACTGACAGTAGCACACTAGAGCATCAAGATCTAAAGGATCCAGTACTGACAGTAGCACACTAGAGCATCAAGATCTTAAGGATACACCATCACTGCCATTCTTATCCCGCCATCTTCCACCTTTCAGTGGTAGAGATGACGATATTACCGTGTTGAAAGTTGTTCTCGATGATTTGTTGTAGAAGGCTGAACTGAGTGAAACAGATGAAAAGGTTTAGTTTGCACCTGACTACAAGATTGCAAGAAATCTTTTTAAGTATATATATGAGAACAAAAAGTATGTAATATTTCTGCCAGAGTTTCCAGTACTGCACTTGAGAAAGTCCAAAATCATGAATTTAATATCAGCCTATGATACACCAGGCTTCATTCACATACTAAAATATATGAGAGATGATGATGTTGAAAAAGACTGCAGTAAATTAGTAACTACTGAGAACCTCGAGGCAGCCGCACGAAACATTTGGTGATTGTCAGCAGCTTTACATATATCGGTTCTTGTGACGTTCCTCGATTTGCTTCACCATTCACATGCAGAGGAGATGAGAAAAAATATGCATGACTAGGAGTTTTGTCAGCCAACTTGAAATGAGATGAGGACAAAGGTAGAAAGAAATCATTAGGAAAACATCCATTGAAAATAAAACGTTTTCCCTGCACACTGATATAATAAGGCAGAAAGACTAGAAGGAAAAGATGGATACATATCTAAAATAGTGAAAAGGCATCATGTGGATGTAATCTAAATAGAATTGATAGTAATAAACTGGCAAGAATAAACTACTTTCATGTAATCCAGACAAGCTTTTGCTTACTACTATTACTACTACTCTATCTCTAATATATATATATATATATATATATATATATATATATATATATATAT
The DNA here is from genome assembly GCA_029931535.1 of Margaritifera margaritifera. Lineage (NCBI taxonomy): Eukaryota > Metazoa > Mollusca > Bivalvia > Unionida > Margaritiferidae > Margaritifera > Margaritifera margaritifera. Next base: position 705,047 of record JAQPZY010001203.1, on the reverse strand, counting down.
ATATATATATATATATATATATATATATATATATATTCAGCAGATAATTGTCATTGAACAACCATTTGTTTGCAGCACGAAAGTCTTTCATGTTAATGAACAAAATTATAGATCGGTATTATTGAAACTGTGTTAAGAAAACAAAAAGTTAAAATAAAATAACCAGGAGTAAATGGTAAGGACAAAATGAGTGGCTAGATTACATTTGCTAAAATAAATGAACAATTTGATGTGCTTAACAAGATGCTATTAAAGGTATCTTTTAGCAAACTATACTTCCTAAAATTTAAACAAACTTGGCAAATTCACAATTCAGATTTAAATTTTCTTGACACTTTGACAGTCAGACATTTTGTTCTTCCTTGTTTTTTTAAGTCAATGATGTCACAAAGAAGCCTTTGTCTATCAAATTCATTGAAACTTTGCAGCAATATTTCAGCCACATTTGCTTTGTCACAGATAAAAGCCTTTTTTATTCCTATTTTATTTCTCTCCTAACAGGGCTTTATTCACAATTATTATGAAATTAGTCCCTGTCAATTTTAGAGTATTTTTAATATATGATTTATTTGGATTTGGACACGATGGAAATTTAGTACTGGGAAACATACTGAGAGAACAAATATCATGAGGAACGGTTGCCCTAATTTGTTAAAAAATCTGTAAACTTGAGGATTGTTTGTACATGTTTTCATAGCCATCCTCTCTTAAAAATATCTCATATCCTAAATACTTCATAAATAAAAAATTAGTTAATGCATTAATTGTTTTCCTTTTACAAGAAGTTAACAATTGAATGAATTTATACATGGATGGTTTATTCCAGAAGTACTTTTTAATTAAGTTTACACTTAGGTTAATATATACTGGACACGCTCAAAGAAAATGATATTCATCTTTAATATCATGGTTGTCACATAGCATACAATATCTTTCGCTTCTTACTATTATATTTTTCCACATCACTTTGACTTTGAAGAGCTCTCAATAAGGGGGAGATAACAGACCCTTTTTGAAAAGGCCGATAGGTGGGCTTTTTGTGACATAATCAGCAATTGCTCGTTGTTTTCCATATAAAGTCTGCCTCATTCAATGCAATCAATGACTTGTTCTTTTCTATTAGGCATACAACAATTTTGAAATAAAACCGAAGTCACTGTACTTAAATAATCTACATAAATGTCTCAAATTATTTAAAGAGCAACCCATCAATAATGCCTTAAAAACATTTCAGTACATAATACAATGAGAACTTAAAAATAAGGTTGTAAACTTGCTGATTTCATAAAGATAATGATCGAGTTTTCACCTCACTTGAAAATCGCTGGATGTAAACACTATATCAGTTTCAGTCAGAATTAACTCTCCTGGAAATAGATCTCCACTAGCATTCAGGTCAACCAACCTTCAGTGGCATTATTCTCGACAGGAATATGAATGTATTGTACAGAATAAAATGGAGTCATAACTAGATCTGTGTTTTTAAAATGCGTATGCCCCCACTGCAGACGAAAATTCCCAAGTTCAAAATTGTCTATAAATAGTATGAATATATAACCAGGTCATCTACATATGAATACAAATATGTTAGCCAAATTTCATGCGTTTGCCTCAGTGGTTTTTGATTATTCTAACAATGTTTTCATCAAGAAATTCTTAATCCAAAATATTGAAAAATGTGTAAAAAGAAAAAAAAAAAAAAAAAAGATAACAAAATTGCTATAATTGCCTTACAATCTAACCAGGTCATCTACATATGGATATCAATTTGCTATTCAAGATTCATTTGTCCACCTCATGTGAGTTTTTGCTCAACTGTGCAAACAGGGTTTTCATACACACATTTCTAAAATTAATATATAAACTTTTTTTGTTAAAATTATCGAAACAGTTTGAAAATATAATGATGTCATTTTCATATGCATATAAATATGATATCCAAAATTTAATTTGTCTAAATCTAGTGATTTTTGTATATTCTTGCATACAAGCTTCATGGAATGGATGTACAGATGGATGAACAAGACACAATCAGGATGTTCCCACTGCATAAATATATGACATCTTACACACGTTATTGGTTCCACATTTACAAAGATCATGCTGTTTTCTCAAGATATAAGGGCTATTTCAAATCATTTAAACTTACATACAGAACTTTCTCAGTCTTTTTGACTGGTACTATGAGGTTATCTCTCATTTAGTTAAGGTGAAAATCTGTTCTGTACCCATCATGAAATCGTCAAGTTTAGGACCTTATTTTAAAGTACTTTCCATACTATGTGCATAGAAATGACTGATGGTTTTTTTCTTTAAATAATACAACACTCTTATGCAGATTATTTAATTACAATGACTTGTATTTTTAATAAGTTGTACGATACCTAGCAGTCATTCACCACATTGAACTAGATGGTCATTGTAAGGGAGACAACAAACAATGGTTGATGACATCATGAAAAACCCCACATTACAGGTTTCATCAATTAGAATTACTCAGGGGTAATCAACCCTTTTGTTAATACAGCACTATCTGACTATAAGGCCTCTCATTATAACACTGTTTTTGTTATAAGGCAAATATGGTCATGTATCTTATTTCATTAAGTTGTAGTAACATTATATGTATAATGTACTTCATTATCAGAATGTTTCACTATAAGGTGGCATATTCTATAGCTCTCATAGACAGTGTTATAATGAGAGAGTACTGCATGTCATTAAGTCTGGCTTCAATATTACTGCAATAACTGCATCACTGTACACAGAGCTAGTTTAAATTGTAAATTATGACAGTTTGTTACAACAGGCATATTCAGATACATTTAAAACGTTCCTGTGAGATGGTTAAATGATCAGTCTCAAATGTCCTTTTGTATATTACATGTACTGTACTCACACTCACTATAAGGCCCTTCATTATAACACAGTTCCTGTTACAAGGTTATTATGGTCATTGATTGCAATTCATTAAGTGGTAGTAAAATGACATATATCATGTATATTATTACAAGTCGGTCTCAACATAAGACTGTATATATTCTATGGCTGCCATGGACAACATTATATTGAGGGAGTACTGTATCATGTGCTTTATTATAAGGTCGTCTCACTATAAGGCAGTATTTTCTATGACTGCCATGAACAGAATTATAATTAAGGGAGTACTGTATCATGTACTTTATTATAAGGTCGTCTCAATATAAGGCAGTATACTTATGGCTGCCATGGACAGCATTATATTGAGGGAGTACTGTATCATGTACTTCATTATAAGATGGTCTCACTACAAGGCAGTATTCTCTATGACTGCCATGGACAGCAATATGATTAAGGGAGTACTGTATCATGTACTTTATTATAAAGTTGTCTCACTATAAGGCAGTGTACTTATGGCTGCCATGAACAGTATTGTGGAAGAACTCTATCATTACATATCACACTACATAATGTTAATAATTCATGCTCATATACATGCTCATCATTGAAAAAGCAAGAAATAGAAAAGAAAAACTAAATTTCTTTGATAATTTTATTGAACAATTCTTGTACTGTTATAAATTCTTTACATATTATTATACTGTCCATATAATCTGAGAGTAGGAATATTGCACCTTCTAAATATTTACCATATATTAGTGTGTATTCAGCCTGTGTGGAGAGAGGTCAGTTATTTCAATATCTCTTAAATATACATCTATATACAAATGACAACAAATCAATGTAAAAATATAACAATTTCTTTAAAAATAATATTCAACGTATGAAATGTAATTTTGACATGACACAAGTAATATCTAACCCTTTTTCAACTCCGGTATGCATTTTTATTTTGTTTTGGAGCATGCCTTGAGCGGTGTTTGTGAAATTGTTTGGGTAGATACAATATGGGTAGATACAATATGGTTAGATACAGTATGGGTTGAAGTGGGTGATGAGGTTAGGCTATCACTAAATACACACTGAAGAAAAATGTACATTCAATTAAGCTGTGTAATTTCTAAGTATATTTATGTACATATCATTCTTTCATGTATATATCAGAATCATGATTGACATCAGTCTAATTAACATCATATCTTAATGCTACGTCAATTTTATGCCACAAGAATCTTAAACAGCCACATTTGAATGATCTTATCACTAAATGCAACAGATTATCTGACCAATTATCAGTGACAAGTTATCTCCCTTAGATTAGTTTGCATGGTATCTTGCATGTAATGTAGGACAGTGACTCTTGACTTTATTGATGTCTGCTGGTATTTATGGTCTTGCCACAGACTGTAATTCTTTTTACCAACTTGTTTTGAACTTGATATACAGTCATGTATGAAATGTATGACTTTTAATTTTGAGAAACAAAAGTTTGAAATAATGTTTTGTACATGTATTCATGTTTACCCTCAGCTTGAAGTAGACTAGAACTGTTTTCCAAAATTGAAGAGTAACTATTCAAAAAGAGCATACTGAAATCCCCAAATTTCATACATGATTTCTGTTTTGTTCATTTGATACACTTCAGATTTCTTCAATGAGATGGAGTGAAATCAATTCTATGCTGAAAACTGACAGGAATGTTTTATCTATTTCAAAGGTCATTATTAGATGACATCAAATTCAACTGTTTCAGATTTTTACAGTGTAGATCAAAACAGCATAAGGATAATCTGATTAGATCACAATGGGCTGATATCGGAACACATATGCAATATCAAAAACAGAAGCCCATATTGCTTGAAAAAGTGTACAGTGGAATGCGATGTTTCGCCTGTGAATTAATAATATCGTGACATAGCTTCCTGCTCACATAGGCAAAACAGGAATCTTAAAATATTAGGGACTGACTTTAGGCACATAGAACTTTGTACCAAAGTTTCAGATGGAGCTGCAGTGGCTCAGTGGTTAGTGTGCCAGACTCACGACGAAAAGGGTGCAGGTTCGAATCCTACCATCTGACCAGCTTGGGTCAGCTACCGTAGTGTGTCCTTGGGCAAGGCACTTGATTCCAATTGCCTTGGCACTAAATAACCTTCTTTTGTTGCAGTGCTGTTATGCACCAAACCAAACCAAACCAAACCAAAAGCTTTAACAATGGACCTTAACATTACAGTCATTGCGGCCATCAATGCTACTTTAACATAGGACCTTAACATTACAGCCACTGCAGCCATCATTGCTACTTAAACAGAGTACCTTAACATTGCAGCCACTGCTGCCATCATTGCTACTTAAACAGAGTACCTTAATATTGCAGCCACTGCTGCCATCATTGCTACTTTAACATAGGACTTTAACATTACAGTTACTACTGCCATCATTGCTACTTTAACAGAGTACCTTAACATTGCAACCACTGCTGCCATCATTGCTACTTTACGAGAGTACCTTAACATTACATCCACTGCTGCCATAAATGCTACTTTAACAGAGTACCTTAATATTACAGCCACTGCGGCCATCTTTGCTACTTTAACATAGGACTTAAACATTACAGTCACTGCTGCCATCATTCCTACTTAAACAGAGTACCTTAACATTGCAGCCACTGCTGCCATCATTGCTACTTAAACAGAGTACCTTAATATTGCAGCCACTGCTGCCATCATTGCTACTTTAACATAGGACTTTAACATTACAGCCACTGCTGTCATCATTGCTACTTAAATAAAGGACCTTAACATTGCAGCCACTGCGACTATTGCTACTTTAACAGAGTACCATATCACTACAACCACTGCTGTCATGATTGCTACTTTAAAAAGGACCTTAACATTCCAGCCACTGCTGCCATCATTGCAATCATAACAGTGATACTTATGTATTGCCATGGACAGGTGAGTGAATGATGTAGATACCAAAATAATTTCAAAAGTATTAACAACTGAATGAGACATTAAAATATGACTTGATGAGTGCAATTTACATATGAATACATGTGGCAAGTTATTACGGATGGTGACAAAAATATTGATAAATTTATTTTGTACATATCCTGAAATTTATATCATCCATTTCACATTTCACAACAACAAATAAGAACAAGGACAAAACCTGTCACAAGACTGTAAAAGTCTCAAAACAGATACTGGCTTCAGATCAGTATGTCAAAATTTACAAGATATATTTCACCAATGGAAACTGCAGAAATATACAAAACTATCAGATCAGTAACATTCTCCAAACAAAAAACAAAGCCATTGTTATAAATAATATAGATGAAGATGTTTTAATTAATCATAGACTAAACACTAAGCTATAAGAAGAAACAATTATTAGATAGATTATAAAATCCACAAACATGGGATAAAATAAAATTATATAAATTGTAGAGACCAACAAACTGTTAAGAAATAAGATTTAGTGAAAACAACACAATGTAGTGATGCTGGAAGACTACACATTAAAATCACCGAAGTCTGCTTTTTGGCATATTATGATATATATTTCACAGCTGCAATAATTTCAAGATTAGAAAAAATGGACTAATACAATTCAACGTGTTTATTCTTTATGAATTTTTGAAAAAAGAAATTAGGCAAATTTATTCTTTACAACCTGAATTGGGATGCAAAATTTGGCAGCCTACAGAAACTAAATGTTACTTTACTTTTGAAGAAAAATGAATTACCACATATAAACAAAAAGAAAGTCTCTTCATGATATAATCTCTAAATTCAAAGTCAATTATCAATTAAACAGTCACACCAGCCTGAAGTTTCTAACTGTCACTGAAATATTGATAGAGGTGGCAAAAAAGGATTCTATTTTTATTCACATACAACAAAGAGTAGGTGACAGCTACTTACTTATTAAAATGTAAAACATCACAAAGCATAGATGCAACCGTATTTAACAGTTAATGGCAAGAGTTAACGTGAAAGCTAGAAAGGTGGATACTGTCTTTACTCTATGTTTTTGGATGCCCACTCCCCCCCCCCGGCCTCAAAAATGTTTTACCTTTTTTGATGCTCAGAACTTAGGGACAAAGAAAATAACTCATGCAAATGTCTGGGAAGCCTGAAATCAAACTCGTTCAGTATAAAGCTCCCAGCCAAATTCAGTTGAAAACCAACAATCCTTGGTAAAATTCTGCTGCATAAGCCAAAGTCAGGAGGGAGGACAGACAATCAGAGGGCATAACTCCTGTAAATAACATTATGGAATAATGGAAATTGAACTCATTCAAGGTCTCACCAATATAAAGCAGCATATCAAACTTGGCTGAAATCCAACAAACCTTGGCAAAGTTCTGCTGCAGAAACAAAAGACAGCAGGACAAGCAATCTGGGAGCCGAACTCCTGTGAATGATGTTGTGGAATGATGTAAATGAAACTCATTCAAGATCTTCTCAATATAAAGCCACATACCAAATTTGGTTGAAATCCAAGAAATCTTGGTAAATTATGCTGTAGAAAACCAACATAAGAAGGATGAGCAATCAGGGGGCATAACTCCTGTGAACATATCATGGAATGGTGAACATTGAACTTATTTAAGGTTTCATCAATGTGAAGCTGCATGCAAAATTTGGTTGAAGTTAAGAATTTTTGGGAGTTCAGCTAAGGAAACAAAAGTAAAGCAAGGGGTGGGATAGGCAATTAGGGGCCAGAATGCCTATGAGGACAATAAATACTGGAAATCAAATTCTTTTGAGGTCTCATCAATATAAATCTGTATACCAAATTGGGTTAAAATCCAACAATTCCAGAACAGTGTGGTTACAATATTGTTCTGCCAATTATGGCCCTCATGATGACAACTTAGAAATCAAAGTATTGAGAATACTGATAAAAACAACACATAAAACAGAATCATTGAAATAAACATAACTTGATTAGTAAGGATAATATAATTCCTTGATTATCAGTAAAATACCAATTAACCTTCAAATACAAGCAATCTGAACTTCAAATGTTTTATATCTTTTCTTCTCTTTAACTCTTAACAGTGAATTAACAAAAAAAAAACAAAAAAAAAAACAAAAAAAAAATAAATTAAATTTATGAATTATTGCATTGTTCAATTTCCCTCTTCAGTTCGTACTTGTCCTCATGTGTTTTTTTTAATATTGTTGCAATTATTTGTGGATTGAAGTGAACTAGACAAAACTAGGCATGTAATATTTGTCTTCATTCATTAATGTACATGTAAAGTGTGATTACTTTACCATGTGACTTAAGTTGGAATTCTGATATTGTATGTGTGGTTTTCGTTGCCAGTGCTTGTATTATTTCTTTGTTTTTAGACACTGAATGAAATAGTTCTCAATGTTAGTGGACAACAACAGATTTTTTTTATTTTTGCCATCCAAAACAAAAATGTAATCGGTATTTATTATTTAAAAATGTTAGACTTATCTGCTAATTTACATGCAAATTTAATTTAATGGCCTGGATATATATATATTAATTTACATGCAAATTTAATTTAATGGAAAAGTAGACAAACATGAGCAATGTGAAGCAGTAATTATGAAAGGGAGATTTGAATGCTTTTTTGGAGAGGCACATAAAGTACACTGGTTATATGCTAACTGTTAACGTCAAATAGCTTTACCATATATACTTGCATATAAGTCAAATCCAACCGCAAACAAAACAGACCCTAACCTGCCATCATATAATGCATTGACAGATCATGTCTGTGTTGCTTGCTCTATTAATTACTACTAACATACTGAACAGACCTAAATCTGCCAGCGCTTTATGCGCCGTCAGATCCGGGTCTGTGGAGTTTGCAGTTGGCCTTGACTTATATGCAAGTATATATGGTACTTGAATGAAACTTGGCACGAGTTCAATTCTTCTCACTGTTTATGAAAATTATGGCTTTTCCTGAAGAAAAAAGTAAGCATGTGCCAATGCTACCTCCAAGTCTATAATACAAAACGAGTATATGATTTAGTTCTTAAACTGAAAAAGAAACTCGCTACAATATCCTGGCAGTAAAATGCCGTACATACTCGCATATAAGCAGATAGCAACTGCAAACATCATAGACTCAGATCTGCTATCGCATAATGCGCCGGCAGATCTGGGTCTATGCAGTTTGTATGGACTAATCAGTAGAACAAACAACATAGACCCTGATCTGCCGTCGTATTATGCGACAGCAGATCAGGGTCTATGTTGTTTTCATTTGGATCCGGATTATGCGAGTATATACGGTACACACATTTTCAGATCTAGAATATTGCTAACCGTGCATACATGGTTAAGGGACTGGGCAAACAACTTTGCACGACTAACACTATTAGCTAATGTTAATATTTACAACCAAAAACACTTTAATGTCTATAACAACTTTTTACAATAATTAAGGTCATTAAATGTTTAACTATTTCATTAAATAAGAACATTTTGGAAAAATATTTCATTATCAGTAGTAAATTGGTTACTATATTATCATATTTACAAATACTGCATCTTGAACTCAATTACTGCTCCCCAAAAGTAGTAAATATTGTTGAAACCTTATTAACTTCAAACACTTCTTTTTTTAGTTCATGCTAACACTATTAAGGAGTGCTATGTGTCTCTAGAATAAGAATTGGCACTTTCCATGTTTAACCTGAGATTTTGTGTACAGGCAAGCCTGATGTTGTGTAGGTTCTTTCTGTGTAAAGATTTTGTACACAGACAAGCCTGAAGTTGTGTAGGTGTTTTCTCTATAACGATTTTGTGTACACACAAGCCTGAAGTTGTGTAGGTGTTTTCTCTATAAAGGTTTTGTGCAAAGAGAAACCTGAAGTTGTGTAGGTGTTTTCTCTATAAAGATTTTGTGTACAGACAAGCCTGAAGTTGTGAAGGTGTTTTCTCTAGAAAGATTTTGTGTACAGACAAACCTGAAGTTGTGTTAGTGTTTTCCCTATAAAGACTTTGTACACAGACAACCCTGAAATTGTATAGGTGTTTCCTCTATAAAGATTTTGTGCATAGAGAAACCTGAAGCTGTGTAGGTGTTTTCTCTATAAAGATTTTGTACACAGACAAGCCTGAAATTGTGTTGGTGTTTTAACTATAAAAGTTTTAAACACAGACAAGCCTAAAGTTGTGCCGATCTTTACTCTATAAAGATTTTGTGCATAGAGAAACCTGAAATTGTGTAGTTGTTTTCTCTATAAAGATTATGTAGACAGACAAGCCTGAAATTATGTTGGTGTTTTCCCTATAAAGATTTTGTACACAGACAAGCCCGAAGTTGTGCAGGTGTTTTCTCTATACAGATTTTGTGTACAGACAAGCCTGAAGTTGTGTTGGTGTCTTCGTTATAAAGATTGTGTGTACAGACAAGCCTTAAGTTGTGTAGGTGTTTTCTCTACAAAGGTTTTGTGTACAGACAAGCCTGAAGTTGTGTAGGTGTTTTCTCTATAAAGATTTTGTGTACAGACAAGCCTGATGTTGTGTAGGTGTTTTCTCTAGAAAGATTTTGTGTACAGACAAGACTGAAATTGTGTATGTGTTTTCTTTATAAAGTTAAGTGTTAGCTTCAAGCAGAGACATATGTAAGAGTCAGCTTAAATTATATTTGACAAAAAATTAAAACCAACTATGCAAGCAATGTGGTTTAAGATTTTGCTAGAAATCTGAAGTATACTGTTGCAACAGGGAATCAGTGACAGTAAATTTAAAAAGGTATTATTTCTACACTCTATCTTTGCCAAGAAAAAACATTTAGATTTGTAACAAAATGGCAGCAATTCACTCGAATGAGATAACTGGGTGCATATTATTGATATTGAGAGATGATCAAATTAGGTTATTTTAAATGCAATTTAACTAAACAGCCCAAATTTAAGGACTAATCTAACAATAGATTGTGCCTACAATATCATTCAGACAACTTCTGTAACTTAGAAATTATGATTAGTCTATTCATTTTGTACAATATCAGAAAACTCTCTGTCATTATCATCATCTGTGGGTCCCTGAATAATTCTTTTCTCCCAGTATGCTGCTCTGGCTGAAATGGTTCCACTTCCGATTCTGGGAGTTTTTCTAACTTCAATCTCTGATTTTTCTGATACTGTTTTGTTTGTTTCACTGGGTGGTTGTGGGGCTTTACTTTTACCTGGTATATGGGCTTTGATTTGTTCAGAGTTTTCTTACCTACTTTCTGACTGCACAATAGTCCTTGAACTTGTACTTGAGACAGAACTTCTCATTGGCTGTTGTACCTTGGAAGTGACACAAACACTAATTGGTTGATTTTGTCTCGGAGATTTCTCTGGCATCTCCCTTTGTAGACTAGTTGACTCAAATATTTGTTTGGGTTGACGTTTAGATTCTTTAGTATGCTGACCAGTCATAAGGGCTGTTGCACGTCCTGGAATTGAAAAAGCACCTGAATCTTCTAAGGAGGATTCCAAGGTCAAGGTTGTTGAAGACACTTGCACATTTTCTGTTGCTTTTAAAGTTTTTAAGTGATCAAGCTTTTCTTTTGGTAGACTTCTGGCAGTTATACTGTGGACCTGAAAGTAAAGGAATAAGTTAAATCTATAATCAAGTGAAAAATGCCATTAGCATATACGAAGGATGATATACATGTAGACTGTATACATACAATGTACAATGTATATTTGAAACTTGAGACTTGAATGAAATCTAAGGATATTTAACTGACTGACAACTAAGTAGCGTATCCTAGAGAGCCTACCTAACTGACTTATAACAATGTCAACTCAAACAGCTGGCCTGTATAAATAAACTGAGTGTGTCTAAACACATGTGAAATCGCTATTACAATAATATAAGTTATACAAATTTGGTCATTATAATTTTCAAGAGTTAATTTTACCATTGTAGAACTATTTTTCGTTGAAAGCAGTTGTTAAAATTCACAACATTTGGTCTAATATAAAAGTAAGGTTTAAAATGTTGACACCTTTCACTTGAAAAGAATGGACAGATGAATAAACAATGTCATTTTTCTTACAAAGATGACACTTTCTGTCGTGATGTGGTATATTTTTCCAATGCTCTGCCTCTACATTTATAATTGAGATCCAGAATCCAATCATGCGAGATTTAATATGAACATTGGTTGGTATTCTACACAGTCCTGAATGCAAATATACATACAGATGTACTTTCCTGAGCTTTAGTATGTACCTGAGGAATTTGGTTTGCACGTTTTCAATTAGTTCAGTGTTTTCACCCCCCCCCCCAAACTTTACTAACATAATTTTGTTTTAATGACAACAATTTGTAATTGCAAATCGATGGGGAACTGCATGCTACTATTTGCTTTTCTCACTTGTTCAGCGTTGTGTTTTATGTCTTTAACAATCTACGATTTAGAGAAAAAGACACCAAGGTACTTCAATTCGTCTCTAATATAAATCATGTTTTGTTCAAGTTTAATTTTAAACTGGTCAAATTTACGTGTACCAAGTATCATGACCTTTGTCTTTGTAACGTTAATATTAAGTTTCCATGTTGATGGATAAATAGCAATAACAATAATTATACTACTACTGCTACTACTACGACTACTACTACTACTAATAATAATAAAAATAATAATAAGAAGAATAAGAACAAAAAGAAGAATAATAACAAGAATTACATAACTGATGATGAATAGAATTCAAAGACTTTAAACATACTTTTAAAAAAAATGCATGTGTAGATTACTTTTTAAAGACCTAATGCATTAAAGATAATGCGACGGTATACGGTTTTATCTCTTCAGATTATTATAAATCACCAAACAATGGATCAAACATGTACTTAGTTTCCTTGACTGCACTCTAAGTGGAACCTACTTAACTTAGAATATGGACTATTTATGTGTCATTGAATACAAATAATATGACTGCAGCTATTTTAGAAAACTATGCCAAGTTTGTATACGATCTGCATTAAAAATCTGTATATTTGTGCTAGCGTTATCCTGGTGTAAAACGAAGCCACCCCTCGGTAGGTCTGGATACATTTTGCCAATAACCTTACGTAAATTCTACCTGATTACTGTATCATAGCACTCTACATTTACTGTGGTGCTCTCTGGTACCATGTGGTTCACAATTTAGTCTTCTGTCCTGAAAAACGTTATGAACATAACCATTCAAGTAGATTTTGAAAGACATGTTTTGATAAGCAATGGTGAAGTTGTGTGCTTCCATACACCGCTTTGTCTCTTGCTTTTGGGTTCAAAGTAGTGTATGGAAGTTTAATCACATGTTACGATCGTATTGAATGAAAAAATTGCCTACTACTTTGTATCTGTATAATATTTATCTGCAGATCTGTACTCTTAAACCTATTTGTTCTTTATAAAGCAATCTGGGCACCCAACGAACACAAACTCTGTGCATCCCTAGTTCCTTGGCCAGAATTTCGTTTTCACTTCCGAATGAAATATCAAAAATGTCTGCCCCTTTTTACGACAGTGAAACGTCTGTCTTTTCATACATATACTTCCACATAATCAGTTATTTCTTCTCAAAGAGATTCCCTTGGTCAACTGTTTCCTATATCATCTTAGGAGTTTCCTTAGCATCAATACAACGTTTCATCCATTAACTGATTCCAGATTTAGCAAATGCTTCAGGTCCATAAACAGCATCCAAGTCAGCTATTATTTGTGTAAAGATTTCTAATTTTGCCTAAAATTTTATAACCACTCTGTTCAAAGACGGACTCCTTTGCCACCCCGTCTTCATATATGACGGAACAAAGACGATGTCACCAAGCCTGTGTCGTCATCAAGTTTTAAACGACGTCACGTCCTAAATTGGGACGTTTTCCGTCATAGAAGGACTAATTTGTACGATGTTGGGTTGCTTTCTGTAGAAAATATTGCATTTTGTTCTAAAACTTTGCGATCAACCCTCGTATGTATACTTGTTTCTTACACCTAAACGAAAGCGTTGTTTTAAAGAGATTTTTTAATGTCTACGTATACAATCAGCATTAAGGAAGATATTACGTCACGGGAGACAATTTTTCAGAGATGAATATTTGCAAAAGAAACCATGTTTTAGTTACTTGTGCATGCATTCTCAAAAGTCTGGCCCGCAGTCTAATTCCGACTCCTTGTAAGATCTCTAGAATTTACAATATGTCTTCTGAGGTAGGAAAAATATCTAAAACGTAGATAAAACCGTATTTACATTTACAATGGATAGGTCGACTATGGTTTAGGTTGCAACGGGTATCAGCTATTGTATAATCTTGTAAATATCACATATAGCTATAGCACACACCACCAAACCGTTTCTTCTTGCAAATTCATTGATGTTCACTTGTAACATTTTAAACGTCCAAAAGATTTGCAGACGAATACCTAACTTTATATAAGGCCCGCGCGTGTGCCTCTGCGAACTAGGCCTTTGTTCAACAACATGCGGAGTCGTAGACTTATTTTATTGCTTCTGAGTTAAAGATCCGAATAAACATATATGCTTCAGTGAAGTCATGACATACTATTTACTATTGAAAATACTCGTTGTTTTGTTGCATTAGATATGTTTTATAATTTTACATGAAACCAAGGTTAAGGATAAAATGGGTGATCTTCTTCCAAAACTTGTTTGTATTTGTTCTAAATACGGGCGCTTCATCTGCATTTATAAATCACAAATGTGAGAACTAAGCAATCACATCGAGGCCACTGCACCATGCTCGCTTTTGAGTTGTTTGTTTTTAACATATAATGCATATACAATATTGGGAATGCCATCTGGTCGCATTGATGTAATTGTATTCTTCCTGACGGAGATGACAATTACATATGTTTTAAACCTCTACACCTGTACCTGCTTAATTTGCCGCTTATTTATTTATTGATGGTACCTTTGTAGAGGCAAACGTTTCACTTTTTAATAATTTTTTAGATTTTATAAAGATCCATTTCTTACATAGTATTCATCGATATCAGGCGACTGATCTTTGTGCAGTTTTAATTTGGTTGCTATTCCCCCTTGGGGTATCTGATGACTCTTGTTGGGGCAATTTAGCGGTATTATAAACAGTACGGATATCGAGTGCCATTGCAATATAACCTCATCTTTATCTTGACATTCTCCAGTATATTGCTTTTTTGTCTTCCGAAATACAAATCTTCTGATTCCTAATGCAATATTGTTAAGACAAATTTGCCCTAGAATTTAGTACTTACTTTGTTAAAATGATCGTGCGTGTGGCTTTTTCTAAAAACTTAATACATTCCCCTATGAGCTCGGGCAGCGAAGGCTGAATGCATTTCCATAAGAGATCATCCAGTGGTAGAAACAATACCAATATATGATGAAGAAAAATCAATTGTATGTCAATATTACATTTCAAACTTTATGTGGATTGTTGAATATTAGTTTCAAGAATGTAAAAATAGCACTATCTGTTGATACACAGATATAAGAAAAGTAGGTGGATCCGTTCGCGTCATTCTTTATAGCCCAGCGAAGATATTTGATGCTATAACGGTAGCGAAAATTCATTGGCCCAAACGTACACATCTTTAATGACCGAAATATGACACTCGCTATTATTGTAGATTTTTGCAGTCAATCGTAAACTGACTCAATGATGTCGGAATAGTCAATTTTATAAGTAATGTTATTTCCATTTTATTTATTTTTATTCTATTTCAAAATTTAGCATCCTTTTCAAAATCGTACAGTAACTTACTGTAAAACCTGAACTCAATGCAGAACGGTAAATAGTGTTAATTTTGCTGTTCGTTTCGCTTTGCATTTGCTAATTATTATAATTTTGTTAACATGGGCACACCGTACTGTATTCACTGGATAGCTGATCGGGAGGTGCGCTACTTGTGCCGGGACTGAGTTTCGCTAGGTCTGCTTTATCTGGGTTCACTGAATGGTTGAATGATTGCTTCGCTGCAGGACTAAAGTATGTGTATCTTTTGCTGTGACTTATTATTTCTTGATGAGAGCAGATATATGTAACACCTATTCCTAAAGCTGCTATAACAGCTTTTAAATAATAAATTTTGTTTCATACCCCCAATTCACATCTCACAACCATAAATCTATTTTCTAAAATTTTTCTTCTTGGATTTTTAACATTCTTGAGAACTTTTTTTCAGGTTGTCATCCAAGGTCAACTATACGAGAATCTCGTTTCTTTTCTAAAGTTACCTCGATGGTGACTGAGGATCATTTGAATTGTATTTTTTTCAAATTGTTGATTTCCTTATTTGTTGACATTTATAAGGGTGATGAAACAATATATGCAATTTCAGGTGTAGAAAATGTATTTAATGATGGATTTGATATCCGTCTACAACCATCTCAAGAATTAAATACACAAGTAACTGATGGACTATACATATACAAAAAATATATCAAGCATGAATTAGAAATAGATGAAACACAATTTAATTAAATAAAGCCTAGTGTAATTAGTATTAAAAAGACATTGTATTACAAAGAAAAGGGTGGAACTGGTGTTCAAATGTTAAACATTAGCAATCAAGATAAAGTATTATCATATACTAGTAATACTATATCTAATAAAATAGTTGGATTTTTGTTTGTTGCCTTTGTTAGGTTGGAGAATATTAGGACAAAGATGGGATCCGCTAAGTTATAACTCTATTATACTAGACAATCATGAAGATAGACAAATGATAAATTTTCAAAGATACAGAATTGAAAGTAATTAAAAAAATAAAATATTTTGACACACAAGTAAAAGAAGTAGAAGTTTTCAGAAATGAATGCCTTGACTGAAATGACAGTTTTCGATTCATAAGTTGTTTACAATGAAAGTTAAAAGAGAATGACGGGGTTATGCGGAAGTAATACAACCAAAATTATATCATAAAGAGAATGACGGGGTTATGCGGAAGTAATACAACCAAAATGATAACATAAAGAGAATGACGGGGTTATGCGGAAGTAATACAACCAAAATTATAACATTAAGAGAATGATGGGGTTATGCGGAAGTAATACAACCAAAATTATAACATAAAGAGAATGATGGGGTTATGCGGAAGTAATACAACCAAAATTATAACATATGAATCTTGTCTTGGAAATGTATGACAAAAATATGGTATAAAAAAAAAAACATAAAAAATTAACAGAACTACTGCAAAACACTAAAAGTAATCGGGCACAACTAGTTGAGCAGTGAACAGATTTAGAAAACAATGCAAGAGAACATATCAGCAAGATAGAAATAAGCGAAACAAAAGTATCCATTAGGTAAACACCTAAATCAGCATTCACGTAAAAATGGTGTAAAACTGTTAAACGTTTAGTCTCATAACCTTGATTTTTTCATCAGACAGAAGAGTTATTTCTTCAATAGCTGATAATACAATTGTGATAATTCTTCTTTGAATTGGCTTGTTCACTACAATTAAACTAAAACGTTGTATTTGATAACCAAAATAGTAAAAAGAAAGAAAAACAACGTGTTCATAGATTACCGCGCCAGTAAAAAAGGAAGCTAACATAATAATTAAACGAGCTCCTTCAACCATAGACATATTTATAAACGCCTTATAATCTTTTATGATGGTTGTACCTTGTTTACCATGTTTGTCCTTATTGTGAATATTGTTAAGGTTCTTAGCTTCATCTTTCTTATCATTCCTTTTTCATCGTCATCCTTTATTCCATTATCATCACTTACACTGGCACCATTATGCATCATTTTTTTTACCACTTGTGATCTTTGCCATTTGAAGAATATTTTTTAAATTTTGTATCAGCTTTTTAAGTTCCATATTTTATCACTTCAGTATTTATTGTAGGATTTATTTACAGAAGAATCTGATGAATTTTGGAAATTGTTCGTATAACCTTATATACTGCACAGTTTCATAGCCATATCACTAGGCAACCAACATATAATATCACCACCGACTACATAGGTTAGTCTAAATTGTGAGTCTGGAATATATTTCTGAAAATTTAGCATGATTTTTTATCAGAGTCAAAGTCTTGTTCATCTAAAATTAATTTTTCCAATAAGTTTTTTTTTACTGTTTCTTGGTCTCTGTAATGTTCTATTTTGTACCTGAGCTCCCAAAACAGATAACACATGAGATATAATACTCTTATATAGACAAGATATTCCTTCAGCTGTTAGACGGCTGCTAACTGGTAGATAGAAAAAAATCCATCCTTATTTTTCTTCTGGTATTGTTAGAGAATTATAGTATTCAAGACAATATATTGTATCCACCATTCTGTATTGAATCATGTATCTGCCATATCTGTTTGCTGTCTAATTATCTCATCTCTATTTTGTAATAAGTTCTAGGCCATTAGTATGGGATAAATTCTCCCCATTTAAGTATATTGCATCACTATTAGCAGAAATATTAAAGTTGTTACATATTATATCAAATTGTCTAAGACTGATGTCCTTGTTTCTAGAAATAAAGCATTCATCAGTACGTAATGGTATTGAGCATTAGGATACAATCTTTTTGATCTGAAAGTACTTGTTTATCTTATATATGGATGTTAATATTCCATCTCCAAGGTTACTATTCCTATAACTTATTTAACACCCTGCTGTTGTTCACCATACTGCCCAATTAGTAGATGTTGCCAAAAGTTCATGTCACACCCTGACACATATCTGTTCTAGGACTAATCTGTATCAAATTTCAAAAGGAAAGAGCAAAAATGTTTAATGGCTTGTATACAAAATAGGCATTTTCTTTATAATATATCTTCATCTCGCTAAATATATCTGCTAATCATGTGTCAGCTCATGCACTAACATGCTACTTATTTTGTTATTAAATATGAATTTCATGATTTGTTTATATAAAAAGTGTCATAACAACTAAACGTACTAACTACAAAATTAAGAAATATACGGTACGAATAAGCTTCTTATGATAGAATAATTCGAAGGAAAAATAGGCGCATACCAGTCTACATGAGCTAGTATTTTTTTTCATAAATATTGTGAGGGTTCTTGGTTCTTGGTATTTCAGGTTAGTTTGTGTTTCAAATCGACCACAAACCATCCTTAATGGGTCAAAAAATATGCCAAGTGGCTCAGGACATACGCTGTGTTTTTTCAAACAAAATGTTTGATGACTAGTGACCTACGATTTTTCGTAACATTTTGATGGCAGTGGTTTAGTGTTTATGTCAATTTGTTTCACATCTGTCACACATACAAAATTATTCAAAATAGTTTGGATTTAAGTCTAAAGAGGTTTGATTTCAGTCAAAATGTGTTTTAAGAACAGTGTTTTAGGTAAAAAAAAATCATCAAGTCGCCAGTGAATACCCCCAATAATGGGTCTTAACTTGTATCACGTGGCCCTGTACGTATCCTTTCCATACTTCTACACTGTGACTACGTGTCGCAATTGCTTTTGGACATATATTATTAGTCAAATATTATTTAATGTAGCTGATTATTGGAAAATAGCATGTTTCATATCAGAATCAGACTTGCTAATTATTAATTGAACAACGTGGTGGGTGGTGATTATGAATACCTCACTTATTACGTGTCTATGGCAACAATATTGGCCTGGAAGCTTTCTTTTAAATTCCGGAGACTTGTGTCGTTGTATTCAACTTGTACGTACATTCTGTAAGTGTACGTACACGATTTCCCTTTTGACCGGGCGGGTTAAAATTATAATGTGCCTATCCAAATACTTTTATATTTTCAAATGCTAACATTGATGTCTATGGAAAATGAATTTGTGATCTGATCCTATAAGTGCAAAGGTGGTAGATGAAAGGCAATATTATCACTTATTTGCTTGTATCTACCTAGTATTCGGACACACTCCATCTTTTGGACTTAGCACTAAAGAAACAATAAACTTAAGAACTGAACTCACACTTCCACTGATATGAGAACAAAGTCATAAAGACCAAGAAAGGAAAAGGATGTGGCCATTGACGAAGATTAATGCACTTTATCAGTGAATCTTACAAACTTAATACGTAAGCCGATTCACGCTAAAACGATGATCGTTGATACTGAAAAAAAATATCTTAGAGATCAGTTCTAATTATCCGTATATTTAACTGAGTTATGTAACACTGCATCTTAGGGATTATTTATGTGATAAACATTTGTGTAATAAGAGACTTGAGTGACACGATGTTTATTCCGTTGTTTTAGTCTTCAAAATTTGTTGTTCGGAGCAACCTAGAACTCTATGAAAAGTCGTACCATTCGAGATCACAGTATATAAAAGATTAGATCACTACAGTGTCAAATGTGTACAGATATATTACACAATATAATTGTGTTTTATTAAACATAGTGTTTATAGCAAGTAATTACATTTAAATGCATGCTAATTTTGTAAACTAGTACAATTATAGATATATTGAATTCCTAAATCAGTTTTGATACGAGTTGACGGGGACGAAAATACAAGACAATTTCCCCATCTGTTATCCAACTCGGATACTCCGCATCTCTTTCGATTTCATACACGGCTGAGTGTGGCACTCTGCGGCTTAGGCCTGTAAAATACAAGGATTGTCTTAATTTACTGCCATCTTGATTTCTTGAATGAAGTTTTAAATAATCAAATGTGTAGAATAATCATATAGTTATTATTATCAAAATCATCATCATCAGCAGCACAATTAGAGTAATCAATATAATCCAATAGATTACAAATTTAACATCACTAATTAATAGCCTAATTAACATTACAAATATTATTAATAAATGTAATAAATAATTCTTAACATATTTGGTTTTGCAATTGATTGGTGTTTAAAAGAGCATTAAAATATGAAAGGTTATATCGTGTCGAGGCAATTGGCCTGAAGTGCATTGCCAAAGAACACCCCATGGCTGCCTGTTCTGTGTGGTCTGAGAAGTATTCAAACCTGGATCCATATGATCGTGAATCTGGCAGGCTAACACTTGTACAGTTGTGGCTCCAACACTAAGGGATGTACTTACAAATTATGTTCAAAAGTCGGATATTTCGTTCGATCGTCTTGGAACACACCTTCCTTCAATGCACCACTGCAAAGAACAATGTATATCAGTAAAAAGGAAGTATGCAAACCACAATACAGATTTTGTATATGTAACCGCTACTGGTATCTAATTTGTTTAACTTCCACGGAAGTACATGTCACATCTAATTGCCTACATTTAAGTGTAAATTATTGTAAGAAACCCTGAATAGTTTTCATATCACATCTAATCATAATTCACTACAAAAGTAAGAAATGCTATTGCTTATATTATATCCTTTTGCTAGAAATTACCATCTGATTAATGAGCTTGTTATATTCTTGGAGGCCAATCGTATTTCCAGAGAGAGAGAGAGAGAGAGACAGAGAGAGGGAGAGAGAGAGAGAGAGAGAGACAGAGAGAGACAGATAGACAGACAGAGAGACAGAGAGAGAGTGTGTGTGAGAGAGAGAGAGACAGAGAGACAGAGAGGAGAGGTAGATGGGAGGAAGATTATCATATAGTCTCCACATTCGGTTCCTTCAGCTGCACTGATATATTCAAGCAGGCATTTGTCCGTTTTTGGATCTGTACATCTCGTTATGTGACAAACCTCTGCCGGCACAGTCTTAAAAGAAATGACGTAAAATGACGTATAGCTCGAGATGTATGAGGTCTCTTAACTAACCAGCCACCCTAAGCCGAGTCTTTTAATCTAGTGCTATGTTCGACTGATTGCGAAACTGGTAGTCTGTCTCCTTTTCCGGTGATATTTGGTTCCAGGAACAACCCTCAACTGCCGGTAGCGCTGCGGCTAGGAGACCTCGTTTCAGAGTTGTAGATATGGTGTTTGCGAGTCTCGATGAGTCACTATGCTAATTAGACTCCTTATAAATTTCCCTTTGTTTTTTTACATATTCAATAAAATGCAGTGCATTAATTACAAGCTCAACTACATCCAGACTCGCATACTTATATTAAGCACAGAGCTGAACAAAACATTTAAAACCATCAGCGTAGTTTAGGTTGTATTATCTCAAAATAGATGCACTGGAATGAAATGACTGGAATTTTTTGCATGTGACCCTTCCAGACTCGATCGAAAAATCACACCTAGCAGTATAGGATTGGCGGATTCTAGCGACTCGCAAGGTGCAATTACTTCCTTGTTTTTGTAATTGTTACAGTATGCTACAAATGGTAAATTCGTATAATTCAAAACACTACTAGACCAAACGTTTCTGGGTGGCGATATAGCTAAATGTTTACTTCAGACTAGAAATGACACAAAGAGAAAAATGTAAATAACTGAAACAAAAATTCCATTTGGCGATTAGGGAACCCACTAATTATATAGCACTTTGTTTTATTAATAACAATAGTTCTTGTGCCTAATGTTTTATGATTAGAGTGAATTGCTTGATTGCAACAAATACTACTGTATTAGAAACTTTATCATATAATGAAATACAAAAAATTGTGATTGCTTGAAAAATAGCTACAGAGCGAAACTTAAGATTGCAAAATCGTATCAGATAGCAAATTATTAGTAATGAGATAATCTTTGGTTAACTCGGCTAAACCAAAGGTTAAAAAATAATAAAATTATCTCTTTAAACGTAAGTTTGTATCGTGGCCTAATTTTAAAATCAAAGATTTTTTTAGTACCACATTGCACGATCCAAATCTAAAATGTAAGACTCAAAAGTGACCTCTCTTAGCTTTCTGACTAGAGACAGGCAATGGAAAAATATATGCATATTAATTCAGTTGTTGATTCAAAATTTCGTTGTTTGTAATGTAGCAAGTCTTGTTACTTTACACCAAAGCCGTACTTAAGTTTGGTGGAAACTTAATTGCATAATAAACACGTTATAAATGACAGATGAACAATATGCAGAACTTCACTCCTGATGGTTAAATAGCCAAGCGAAATAAATTATCATTTTCAGATAGAAATTACTCACATTGCTAGTTATGATGTGCTTTCTTTATCAGAATCGAACTTTATAATGTATTTGCTGCTTGATATTTTCTTCGTATATGTGTGTGCCATCTAACGACTGTTTCAAAGCATCGCCTAACAGTTCGCAACCATGCTTGCAGAGTGATGACTGGTATGCCATCGTTGCGTATGCATGTAACTTTTATAGGGTTAGATAAAATGTGTTACTTTCATTAGAGATCTAGCTTTTTCCATTAGCATGCGCAGGAAATTATTTCAAATGCGAATTTAACTGGTTTTTAAAAGCATTCATGATTTTATTCACAATGGACCTGGTTATCAAGATGCATGTATATGTTTTAAAAGCCTCTTCCTACTGTATTGTAAAGTAGTATTTTGTATATATTTTCTTCATTTATTTTTCTTCATCTTGATTTAGGTGTGTTATACTGAAATTAAAATACTTTATTGGTTGGACCAAGTGGATCAGGAACTCCTTGTAAAACCCCTTTGGGAAGTGTATTATTTTTCTTCTTGGTTTGTTTTAAGTTTTCTTCATATTCGAATGCAGATGACATTCTGTACTCATTCATAATGTTGTGTTATATTTTCATAAAGACACTTGCAGTTTTACAAGCTCTTCGCACATTTATATTATTTCCAAGATCAGAGTATACCTTTAACACTAGTGACAATTTGAATTTTTTGTAAAGTCACACACATTTTGGATTTGACAGATAGCATTCCAACACATATTTCGCAGCAGGTGCGACATTTCCATTTTATTGAATTTAAAGTTTGATTTATTTACCAATTATTTATTTTTATCAGCATAGATGAAGAAGCCTGTATGTTTCATCATAGATATCCGTAATTGTATGCATTCACGTTTGCAACGAATATAACCCTTATCATCAATTCATGATAGAATAACTTTGGTAGTTACATATCGTGATTGCATGATCTGAGCAGTATTATGTGTTGGCAGTTGTCCTCATGACTGAATATGCATTCCTTGTACCAATTATATTTAAAACGTTTTAGTAACACAATTCATTATATTTTTTCAGACCTTTTCTCATCATGACCAAAAGAACGAATAAAAGTTCAACATTAAACATAGACACCCTCTATTCATAATGTCTTAAAGTTCATCTTTGAATACTTGACCATTTTCTTTTTTACTTTACGGATGCTATAGATGTTGCCCTTTCAATAGTCGCTAGTACCATAAAATGTCATGTCGTCGTTGCATTTGTTTGTGTCAAAATTGATACAAGGTTAATCTATATCAGTTGAAAGTAATTTCATCTTATCAACATATTTGCTTTTTTACCTTATAGTAGTAGCATTCATACATTAGTTATTTACTTAAGCTCTGTTCAGGAAAGACAGATCCTTCGGTAATTTAGCATCTGTACATATTTTCTCATGAGTCATTTTCCTAAGGTTTGTGTGCCAAATACAGCATTCTTTATCAACTTGAAAGAGTCATTTTTTTCAGTTGGTCGAGTATGTCTCAAACCCGATTATGATTTCAGCCAAGATTGTTAATTGAAAAGCAGTACTTTTTTGTACGTTTGTTAATTTCAAGCCTAAATGACGCTAAAGCTCAAGATTTGGATAATGAATTATGTACTTGTTTTTATATTTCAGTGTGCACAACAACGTTGCTTTAGTTTTCTTTTTTTTTTTGTATCTTCGTTGAATGCATTTTGTTAGGGAGAAACATCATTTTTATTGGGAACAAGTTTCCCGGGAGCAAGAGGGTTGTCACTGAAATAGTCATGATAGTTTCTAGAAATTTCAAAACCAATTTTAAAAAAATGTACCATGTGTCAGTATCATCAATGATGTTTAGCAATTTTTTTTAACCATTAAATATTGTTTTTATTTCCATATTCGAAGTTATTTACGGGTAAATGTTGGCACTTTGGCCTTTATGTAAATTATTGGCATCGAGGTACATTATGAACGATTTGGTTTGATATAGTTTTAATTTCCATAATTTTTAATTTCACCATCTTCATCTGCATAGAACTCATGTTTGTCTTTTACGTATCGTTTTGGATCGGGATACCTTCAACGTGAATCCTACTTGCAATCTTTAGAGATATGTCATAACCTTACAAAAGATGTAAGTCTACTCTGGTGTCTTCAAACTTGCATCATGTTATAATACCCTTGGTATAGTTTGTAGTTTATGATGCAGTCAATTATAACTTCCACAAAAATGTCGCATAACATTAGTGTGTCATCCTTGACATAGTGTGTGACATCAGGTATATACTGGTAGTCATGATTTTAAATGTTTGGGTTGATGAGTAATGATTCAAAGGCTGGAAAAGGAGAAAAACCTGTTGCATCGAATCTATCAATAGACATTTTTAAATATAGGTTTAATATTTAAAAAAATGCTTAATGGACTAAAATTTGTGTCATCAAAATTATTCCCTGGCTAATAAACAGTCTGTCCCAAGAATCGAAAGATATATAAATCTAATAGTTCTTTTCGCAGAAACGTTATTACCATTTGTTTTCTATATAACGTACAATGCAGTCATTGCTTCAACGAAATATATATCTCATCTGTGTTCGAAATAAGTTTTACACTATTTATGGGATCTCGTCTAACCAGTGCATTGATAAAGAGGTGTGAATCATATCAAGATAATTTCCAGATGAACAAGGAGATGGATTTTACATATTAGTCCAACACTATTCTGAATTATAAGACGGTTTTCTTCTCCTGTGATTTAGAAAAACACATTCAAAGAACACAATCAATGTACAAGGGAATTGCAAGTTGATGATGATATATGTTTAATCTAAGAACATAGCCAAGAACAAAACATCTTCTGGCATGACGTCAACCGTAGTTTATATGTTTGGAGATGATGGCTTGTGTTTCGTTGAATGTCTCGTCTGTCTTGTAGTAATGTTACAAGCTATATTATATACCAACGCAAAGGTATATTTTTGTTCAGTCGACAATTATCAACATATGAACGTGGTGATCGATCTCTTTTCAAACACTTTAACCGGTCTAATGACTTTATCGTCTGTCTAACTGATGTTTCTTTGGAACGGTTCGTAAACATTTACAGAGAAATCGAATTCATTGTCAATTGTGCTGCTATATTCAATTTTCATCATATCAAACCAACTGGAACACTTGTTTTAAATTTATTTGGTTCCTGTATGTGTTTTTTTTCAACGAATGTTTAGAATGCATATATTAAGCATTTGTCATCATTGTTTTCCACATAGACATAACCGTTCCTAGCCGATTCAAGCCAAATCTATTTGAAAGTCCCACACGTTACCGGTTTCAATTTATAAATTTTCAAATAACGGTCGTTGATTTTATGAAGCATCCATTTTGGTATTCACATTGAACTTTTGAGTAAACTGAGTGTTTAGAGTGTCAAACATGTCATCTAACACAAGTCCAATTTGCCAAAATGTGACCTCTTTCTCTAAATTTCGTTGAGTAATAAAACGTATGCATATCTTTTCATCTTGACATCTTGGCCCTAGAGCATATTTTCTGAGACAGACTTGAAATTAAAGCTGCACATTTAGAGATTAAAACTTTCAAAACTTAATGTCACTAATTTGCAGAATGTCAGGTTGACTCTGAGAAAGAAAAATTACAAATCTGTATTATTGCCCCCTGTAAATATATATATATTAATTAACTTTCGGTATTAAAGCAAAAAATCTCCTAACATGTATTTCTTGCAGCACGCCATCTATTTTAAGTTGTAAACTTTTCTCTGTCAGTTGGAATCATTTCTATCGACGTTTGCAAATATTTATCTGACCTTCTCTCTCTATATTTCGTCTAGAATTTAGAAGGTTTCTTCTACTTTTATTATTTCGCTCTTCATTGGTTCTCTTATATGTTCGAGGTGATGAATTATTTTCCTTATTTTATTTAATATCTGAAATTGTCTGCCTCTAATCTAAAAAAATCTCTTTTATAACTGCTGAAGTGAACACTTTATTGTTTCAACAATAAGTATTTTTCTTTGATTGAATGTGTTAAACTCGTATTTAACTAATTCCAGCTTCGAATACTCATAGTCGACTCATTATCAGTCTCGTAGATGATCCCATGCTTAGTACTATAAATACTAAAAGGTATGCGAACTTTTATCATTTTTGTCCATAATTGTTCAACAATGATATTTACATGATAATAATTATTTCAATCTTGGTACGGAAAAATTACTAGCTTTGCTATCATTATTTTAAATCCCTGTTGATGTAAATATGTATAGGGTAAATATTCTTTCAATATTGGTACTAGAAAATACACGAACTATTATGTTTGTTCTCCACCGTTGTTTAAACGTGCTATTTATAAAAAGCGTTTAAATCTTGGTTCTGAAAAAGTACTCAGTTTGCTATCCTTTTTTCCATCATTGTAAAAAAAGAATAATATACATACTAGAACACAATTAAGTAAATATGTTTCAAGTCTGTGTATTCAATATTTGTCATCAATACTTTATGATGCATCCTTGCCTTCACATGAAATTTTAGTGGATGAATTTGCTTTCTACTTCCATGATCACATCATACGAATATTATCCCTCATATTAACCTAACCTTTTTGTATTCTGCATTCATCTTGATCTTGCAAAGCTAAACAATACATATAGGTATTCAATATGTCATCTGGTAATTTAAGTTCGTTACATATTTTGCACTGAATGTTTATCACATCACACAAAGGAACATCATGAGAAAGCTAACCAATGGTATCATCAACCATAATGAGTGATATATGTCTTATACTAGATATTTCTTCAATAGTGTTGATATTTACACTCTCCTTTAGAATCAATGAAATTCTCTTTCAGAGCTACTAGTAACTTTTCATGCTGCTCTCTAGTAATAAATGAATACCTAAAAGATAAACAATATTTTAATCAGTTAGTACTATGTAGTGACTAATATTAACAATAAGTAGAAAACAGAAAATAACATGTCACATTTAGTGATTCTAATGCACGTTACCTGTTACCTATTATTTATCCTTTGCACTTAATGTTTTCCTCCTTAAAAATTGCCCCAAATATGTTCTCGTATATGTTGCGATTTGTGTAATTTAAACATGCATCTGATGACTAAGCATCCTTAAGAGCTAGATGAATGTAATTCTATGAGGAACTCTTTGAGAAATGCAAACGTTTATACCCAGAAACAACAGCAAACGAAGAAACACAACCTGAGGAATAAGAGGAGAAATGCAATAGCTTGAGATGCACACACCCTTCAGGACAGTTTAGCCAAACCCGATACGAAAGAAAGAACGGAGGAGACATACAATTTGACTCTGAATTAGTTCAAAATATTCGCTATTCAAAAATACCACCAAACAAAATAGAGCCACCAGCGTGAGTTTTTGCCATTTTCATTCTTTTTCACCAAAATTCGACCCTAAGCCAGTATTATACAATAGTATGACCCTCCACAATCTTTTTTTTTTTCAAAAAAATCCTAGGCTGCCTGCCTGAGACATATGAACATCCGACATTTATAAAAAAAATCCATGCGCCACTATGTTTCAAACTATTTGAGAAATTTCAAAGGTTAAATAAATTAGTAATATACTAAAGTTTCGAGCCTTTTGAATTCACATACTAACTCAGTAATTTAAAGAAAAATTAATTTAGCTCAAAAACCAAAATCAGATTGTTATACAATCAGCTTTAATTAGTATAAATGCATGAAATAAGTATATAGTGTATGGTTATAAAGGTGACATTAAGGCTGCTCTGTTTGTATGTGTCATACGTTCAGAACTGGCAGAAGTTAGTAGCTACATAGGCAAACCCCACACTCTATTAATGTCAATAAAGACATGATTTCACTGGAAAGTTATCGATTTAAAGTATACTTTTCTTTTTAAGATAGATTTAGTAGTCATGCGCATATATAATTTATGTGATTGCAGTCGATGGGTTCACTAATCGAGCGGACCACTCCACAGTAGCATTAATCTGCCTAAATATAGCGTGAATGATTATCACTGAAACTTTGGGCAATGTTCTATTTACTTAATATAACAAGACTGTAAAATTCAGGAGAAAATATGAACACAAAGAATTAATAGCAACGTTATCACGTAATTTTCCATGTCTATGATATTAACAATTTCAGCAAAGTCTTGTGCTATATTCGAAGCTATAATGTAAGTTAAGGCATGGATTACAATTTGAAGGAGGGAGCCAGGGAGGGGAATATTTATATATTACAGCAAAGTTAAGTCCGTTAGCCATATAATTAATTGAATATTTATATATATATATATATATATATATATATATATATATATATATATATATATATATATATATATATATATATATATATATATATATGAGCTCTCATTGAACTAGATTATGTATTATTTATACCAAAAAATCAATATGGGTCAATTTATAATGTATTTGTGTTACAAATTGTGTTATGTTCCCTAATATTAAAATTCGTGGTACGTAGGGGGACGGGGGCTCATTGTAAATATCATTTACAACATGTTGAAAAAGTGTTTCCGCTTTTGTAATTATCGCTTGGATGGAAGGACATGCAGAGGGAAAGATGCTATATTCCATTGAAGCTAAACCAGTTAGTTTTGCAATAAATTGAATACATAAGAGTCTCTTATATTTTCTTGATTAAAATAACAATCAATCTGCACCTAGTATTTGTATCAATCATATAAACGATGTATCCTTGATTTTAAAGAGGCAGTTGGCTGGCTTTGTAATAGTAACAAATTACAAGTGTCAATAGCTTTGGCATCAAAAGGGAAAACAAAATTTGGTATGTACCTAAGAGCGGGTGAAACTAACATGTTGCCAGAGAAAGGGGAGTGGCACGAAACAATTTGATTGAGTACTATTTACGAAACGGAACCATATTCCCTCTAAATAATAATCAATCCTAATATCAAATCTGTTTTCAACCACCAACCCTTGACCAAAGTGTGTTATGAGTGTGTATATATATATATATATATATATATATATATATATATATATATATATGTATGTGTGTGTGTGTGTGTGTGTGTGTGTAAGAGAGTGTGTGGTATATGAAAGCAGCTTCACTGAATCTTTAAATATTATATGAAATTATCTTCTCATTTATTAATTTTTGTATTGATGTGTTTTGGATAGTTTCTCCTTTTCATTAAAATAAATGGTACAAAAAGGAGAGAAGAAGATTGAAAATAGAAAACTCAGAGTATAGGGAACTCTTTTGAGGTTTATACTACTACTACAACTACTAGTGACACTACTACTACTACTACTAATAATAATAGTAATAATAATAATAATAATAACAATAATTACAGGGACCTATATTGTCCAGGGGATGACAATTCCCTACCTAAACTAGCCCAGATAACTAAAAGCCAGTGCACGACAGGTCAACTTTCATCAAAGAAACCCAATTGTTACATACTAAATAGAACAACTTCAGCTTTATCAACTATTACATATCTAAGTCATATGTATCTTTTATTTGTCTCCAGTAGCCATTGGAAACATTTTCATGAAAAGCTAATTTCAGACTAAAGAGATAGTTACAATGAAATCTTGGCCCCTTTTCTAACAAAAGTTATTTTGCAGTTTCTTTCTTTAGATTTCAACTTCATGTATTATCACAATTTAAATTTTAAAATTTGAATGGCATTATATAACCAGTACTTTGCTACCATACCGCAAAACCACCTAAATACCTACCTACATACCAACCCACCCAAAACCTGCATACCTACCTATATACTATAACAGGGCATAACATACACAAAATAATACAAAGTTTTTTTATGATATCATAGTAGAGGTACTATCACGAGTTGATAGAGACCAAAGATTATTGTTGTTTTAATGTTATTTTGTAAACATCATTGTAATTAAAATCTACTTGAACAGCTTATATTATTGTGGACACTTAAAAGCCAGATTTTACTAAGTAAAGTCATATGTTTTGACTAACCTTGGAATGACAAAAAACAGTACAAACATAGTTCATGTATCAATACTTAGCTTGATTAGCCACAACAGATGAGGCCTTAAAATGCAAAGCACGAAATGTGCATTCGTCTCATCTAATTCCTATACTCATTAGCATGCACAACACATAATTAACTTGTTGAAATTAACCTATTAAAATATGCAAGGTAAAGTTACTAATATGGAATATATAGCACTGAATACGCATATTTATTCCTACTTCCAAATTGCACTGGTCAGAAAGGGCCTTCTGAGTAGTCTAGGACTCAAACAGGTCTAACAGGGATTAATCTATGTGATCATAAATACAAATAAGTAATCATGTTAGTACAGCATAAAAAGTATGCCACAGTGACCTATTTTGCACCCTAGAAATAAACTTTAAACACAAAATTGCAACATGAAATATAGTCACATAAACCTTTTTTCATTAGGATGTTTAATTTGTCTAGATGCCTCCATTCACTTAGCCTCGTGATACTAAGTAGAATAGTATGCATATAACATGCCAACAAACGTGTGTGTCATGAGCTAAATGCAGAAACTAAACTAGATCCAGTAATAGATGAAATTGAAGTAACAATAAGTTTTTTTGTTGTTAGGGCATGGTAGTAACAAAATGCATAACATTATAAATTTTGCGATTCTAGCATGAACATTTCATGAGAAATGACATCAAACGCAAAATGTAACCCAAGTCAGTGAATTGTACATTTTCAATAGTTACAGCTATTACTACACAAACTTAGGTCTTTATCTATTACTTTTATTTTCTTCATATTTTAAAACCCAGCACATTAGTTAAAAGTAAATACGCACTAATCTCGAAATAATATATGAAACAGTCAGCATAGGTTATGTTGCGGTTTCTAAGAACCAGTTGCATTTGAAGAACTGACTGGAATGTTTAGTTAAAGAAATTTATCCTGAACCTGTCGAATCACATGTGTTTGCTTTGTCATCCTGCGCAAAATGAAACAGACTGAGCACAATAATCGTTTTATTTTCTGTTTTAGCTTTAATGCGGTTTCCACTGAATGCAAGTAACATTCTTTAGTTGTTACCAATTATTTAGAATAACTCAGAGAAAATATATCATTAATTTTCTTAGGGACTCAACAAAATGCAGCGACAGCTCAAATGCTCAATTAGAGTAGTGATATATATGACCTTGTAGAAAAACGGCAATTGACTTCCGGTCACAGAGGTTAATTCAGATGAAAAGCCACTGTAAGAATCGTTCATCGGCAGCTACTCATTGCGCCAGTTCGGTCGGTTTATATTTATTGCGTTCCATATGGTACGGTCAATTCGGGGTTGCTTTGGTTATTAAGCTGCTATTCTTTAATGTCCAGAACTCGAAACTACCCAGTATGATAACATTTGATCTAGTTTCCATAAACAAAAATACTGCTTCTAAAGCGTTGTAGCGCAGCCAGGGGCGGAGAACAACTTGTTGGTCCAGTACAAAATAGAGTTCCTCAGTCCTCTGTATCCGAAGATGTCCGTCAGATGTTTTTTGTGTGCCTGTAAAGCTTAATTGTTAGGAACAGTCTGAGATTGCTAAACGAATATATATTCTTACTGTAAATTACAACAGGCGATTCAGTGTCAGTGTATCGGACACAGGAACACTATGCCGGTTACAATTTCATATACCCGTAGAATTAACGACTCACAACAAACACAGAGCCTTAGTTGTAACATGCACATCTCAGATTAGTAAACCGTGCACAATTTTCTACATATTAATATCACATAATTTTAAGTAGACTGTCTTCTTTCCTATATTGTTTTAACCAAAGAGCAAAATCTTTTCGTATTCTGCTCATTCAAAAACACTATCATGTTTAGTGTACCTACTTCCTACCTATGAGCCATTTTTTATAATGTCCCACCAGAAGAAAATAACCTTGAACTTTTTAAAGTGAATGTGAATTACACACATTTTTACCTTCATGGTCTATTTCGTATACCTTTATCTACATTTTTCCTGTTTATCTTTTATCTTACGGGAGTTCATGTTTACTTAAATTCAGTGAGGTTTATCTTCTTAAAGATTTTTGCCAATTGTTGTTTCATTTTACCATTTGATCTGCCTAAGGTTTACTTGGTACTAGGTAGATTGAATTATGTTGATTTACCGTTGAACTTATACATGTATGCATATTTCTCATTCATTCATCGTTCATTTGTGCTGTGTTTGCCTTTAAATACCTCAAAGTGGAGTCTTAAGCGAAATAGGATTGCGCAGAAAGAAAACCTAGTTAAGTCATTTGAGAAACGGAAATAGCTTATCGTACTGTATACTCCTTCCAAGACATGGAAAAGCGCAAAGACACACAATGTACATACCCCAGAGTTGACAGACTTGGGCCCATTAATGAGACGACATTGCTCATTAAGAGTGTACACCTCTCCTGGCTGTTTCATTATATACTTCATCCATTCCTCCCTGTTGTAAATACTACCCTCAGTAGTTACGCACTGTCTAAAATACGAAAATGGACTGTTTGCTGTGATAGACAAATTGATAGATGGATAGATGAGAAAGGTAACTAGCTACATATCTACTCACTCACATTCCTCCCTCCACTCCTAGTTACCTATATACAGACGTATATAAGTTTTGAATGTTTGTAAACAGAGAGAAAGACAAACGAACATATATATGTTGGATAAAATGGGTGGATATGCACATATACCGACATCCCTGAAAATACATCTTTCAGATGTGGAGAAGTCATCTTGCATTTCATTATTTCAACATTACTATTTACTTTATGAGGGTCAAACCGACCGGTATTCCCAAAAGGGTTGCATACAAATGTGTGCCTCCTGAACGAATGCTAGTCGTCAGTCATCCGTATCAAGGGAAGTCTGAAACAAATGCAAGTGTATACAGTTATTTGTCTCGATATACAATGTACATACTTGTCCTTCAGTGTTTTCTTTAACGAATCCATGGAGCAGCTAGAGAAAAGCCAGGGATTTCTGGTGTAGTGCTTGGAGGGGTCGACTGATTCGACAATAGGAGTCATAATGAATAAATCATCAGCCTTACAAGCTGTGGCGTCCCCCTCGTTGTCGTGGTATGCTCCAAGACTAGAAATAACAAGCAGGCAAGGCGCATGACTATAAACCAGATACAATGCAGCTTGTACAATCAGTGCTTCGATTGACCTCTCAGACCTAGCGCAGCGAGTGTCAGTCCACTATGGTCCAAGATAATTTCCAGAACACAAAAATATAGTAACGACCGATTTGAAAAGAATGTAATTGGGAATTATAACAATTGCATTTAGATAGCGTTATACGAACCAAGGCAGGTAATATTAATAAGCAATTTCCCATAGTAAATTATACTTTATTATCCTATTACAGATATTCACATTTAAGAATGTCTTCAGTTTAGCTTTCAACAGTGTATGTTTTAAAACTATCCTACTGTTACATGCCATATAGTTCTGTATCAGAAAACCAAGATGCCTTTAATAGCCCGCTGATCAGCCAAATCATTCTGCAAGGTGTGAATGTTTCCATAATAGCATATATGTTCCTATATGTGTGGGATCAGTCAAGCGGTCTTTTAAGAACACCAGTGGATCACTAACCTGTCATATACCGTATACAATTTAAATTCCAAGTGTTTTTATGTAACATCTCTCAACCAATATTTGTCAATATTTCACAGCTTATTTTATAGTTCACATTTAAGCAACATTATTTGTTTCTCACGGACAAAGGAAAAGAAAATGATTTTATGAAAATAGCTGCGAGAACAAGTGGGCTGTACATTTTCCTCAAATTTGAGAGGTCAGTTAATTGTCAAACTTAAAGTATTTTACATCAGTGATATAGTAAGTATTTTCCACGGCCCAGATGATACCGTAATCTAGTGCTTGAGATATAGAAAATCGAAAAGCAACAAGAAACCACCTACATTGGATAGGCGGCCATTAACAGCTGCACATGTGGAAATCAGGAATTCAGCACGCGACACCAGAAGTGCTAAACCGGCGAACTTAAATGCCGGAGACAAATAGGGCGCTAGGACTTGACTTACCTGTGTCCAAGTTCGTTTGCTGCTGCATGGACCGTCCTAGAATAATGATTTGCCTCGACAACCGAAGTTCTACCACCCAAAACACATACCCACCCTCTAAAGGAAATACCTGAAAGGAAAAGAGAAGTGGACTAGATATCATAATTATCTTAAAGATAACGTTCCAAATGTTTTGAGATGGACGGAAAATAGAAATTGATTACAAACACGCACTAATCCTGTCTTAATTTATGAGATTTCATTTTATTCGTCTCAATGAAATGGCATCCTATATAAATTCGACCCAATACATATAAACGCCTGAAACGCAAAGTCATTTCCACAGTGATTATTTGAACATAAACAGGTATATCAATATACATAAAGTTACTACACTTAATGCATATAGCGATATTTGTTGGTCCGAGTGTGCGTGACCACGGAGCGGGATTTAATGAAAAGATACATATACATTGCGTACACTCAACAGTTTATCACGATACCCAAGATACTGCTAAATTGTGTCTATTACATTTGAAATCAAATTATATCCAAATTAAATCTAGACTTTCTAACCACATTCAAAACTTCGAGTCACTTTCAATTGACTGTCATCTTGCTGCATAACTGCAACTGATTTAACGTTTCAGGTATGTGCATGTACTGCTTTCACAGCTGAAAAGCTTACTGATATGATTCTGTGCTTTGTGAAAGTTGTCGACTTAGGAAACGAAATCAGAAATTATCCCACACAAAAGTGATATAAAGGAAAACTACAGTAAATACCGATTTTTCTACACGTTACACTTTTTCATAAAAAGTCAACCAATCAGTATCTAGCAGGATTAGCTCCTGACCTACTCGGTGAGGAGCATTGGAACAGATTCCAGCTCTGGCTGTGCTTGGCTAAAGTAGGTTATTGTAGAAGTGTTAATACCCTACAGAACCAAACAATTTGGTGTACCACAACTATCAAGTCTGGATGCCGTAGCTACCGCACTCCTTCAAATCCTTAGGAGCACGCAGTCACTCAGGTGCATACAAGAACGCTAAATAAATGTAACTAGTGTTTATTTGCATAAATGTAAGCCAATGGGGTCGGTGACAAAATCCCATAACTTAAATTAAGCCCGTCCTTTTCAGAACTACAGATATGCATGGATCGCAGCATCCTATAAATATAATTCCATACAATTGATATGTTGCATGGAAGACAACATTAAGAAAGAAGCGAGAGAGAGAGAGAGAGATTAACCTGATATATTGGATAAATAGCATTCCACGTGTACAACGAGCATCAAAAACATTATTAACTGTAAACTGCTATACAGCATGTAGAATACATATGTGGTTAAACTGATATCAAAATATAAAAGCTTAAAGGTGATGTTTGTGAACATTCTTAAGTTCATAAAGGGTAACAGTTTAAAACGTTCTCACTGTCGCAAATGTTGTCAATAAGACTGAAAAATAAGAGTGTGCTTAGAAGTAAAATGAAACCAATCCGAGATCTGTTTGACATTGAAAATAGCCATTATGCAAACGGTATTTTATAAAGTCTCAAGACGAAACAATCAGATATGTATCGTGCATCCATTATGGTGCTGCCTAAAACATGTGCCAATAACTGCTGAGTACATACATACATACATACATACATACATACATACATACATACATACATACATACATACATACATATATCCATACATGCATACATGCATGCATGCAAACACACATACAGCGAAATCTTTCTAACCGAGCAATTGTATTACCCGATCTCCTCTGGGGACTGGCCAACTATTTTGGTCCCAATAAGGATATTCTAATACTAATTGAACCTCCAAATAATGGGCACCTATAGGCTTTTTTCCCCCTATCTATCTATCTATCTATCTATCTATCTATCTATCTATCTATCTATCAAACTTGCTCTAGCAACTACCTGCATATAGGGACCACCACCTAGCTCCAGTGGTTCCATTCATACACAAGCCAATGCAGGTTTGCCTGTATATAAAGGCTACCTACTTGTAAATAGCATTTTCATATGGTCTTCTGAGCGTTTATTGATTTGTAGAAGTTGCAGATTAATTCCTTTTGGCAAAGTAAAACGTCGTTTTAGCTGCATCACGCAATGTTAGACGTTATTTAGTTTCATAAACCTTGCAATGACCTTCTGACTATACGATATACTGAGCTACTGCGTATCACGTGACGTTGTGTCATCCTTTTCAAAGTCAGCCCTTAATGAATCATAATGTACTGTATAAACCCAATAATCACGCTGGATAAAAGACCACCCCTCTGATACAAACACAGGTTAACTGAAACGAAGTTAACATTCAGTATTTAGATGATCCCAGTATTAAGACTATCCCAGTAGTAAGAGCGCTTTTCTTAAGACCGATATGTTTTCCCCTTACAAATATTGATCAGTATGACTTCTAAATGGTAATTCTACTTGTAAACAAGCATATACTTCAAACACATAACCGATAAAACCAGTAAGAAACTGTTTGGGTGACACGAAAACTACCTTTTCAACTTTGAAAGTGTAGGATTATAGTACATATTATACTTCCGGAAAATAAGTTTACCACCAATAAGTTGGACGTGTCCTGAGTGTGACATCGGTTTTAATTGATACTGACTCCAAAATACGAAATGTGTCACTGGCATTAAACATATAAAGAAATTGAATGACAAATTATTTGTTATCAGATATATATATATATATATATATATATATATATATATATATATATATATATATATATATATATATATAGAGAGAGAGAGAGAGAGAGAGAGAGAGAGAGAGAGAGCGTGTTTGTGTATGTGTGTCTGTTTATACTTATCGTGAACTGCATTATTAATGGGGGAATCCTTATACAAGTCGTAGCTAAAAATACAAATAGTCGTTATGTGTACTTCTAGAATATGTTTTTCAACAGACTGGCAAAATATGTAATCCCCATTTACAGACAAAGCGATATTAGAACAGCATATTAGAGTAACTTTATTGAAAAATTAAATAATTTCTATTGAACAAGGAAAGTATAATATGAAATTTTGAAAAAAAAAAAAAAAAAAATTAATAAAAAGAAAATAAAATAACACGGGGGAGATAGATAAGCACGTATATTAGTGCCACACATTTGTAACATAGTTTGCCATATGATAAAGTCATGTGGAATCAACCTATCACACATGACAACGAAATTGACAGCGTCTTGCCTTTGATCCAACGAATGTTCGTTACAATTGCAGCACACAAAAATTGATCCATAATTATTACTCTCATCACATTATTTGACAAACAAACGAGAAAAAGGTGGTCCATCACAGGCATTCGTATTTGATATGGAAAATTGACACCAGTATATAGTTTCTAATAAGTTTCTTTAAATCATGAACGACGCTTACAAACTATGCATATTTCTGTGTGAAAAAAGAGAACAGAAAGGTCATGATACCAGCATACGAAACCGTTAGTCTTTGTTATTTTAAACATTCGAAACTATTTATTATTTACTCCATTCGCTTAAATAGTATGCTTCATATATATATATATATATATATATATATATATATATATATATATATATATATATATATATGATAATAATAAAAATGATATGGCGAATTATATTCCTGTCACCTGCAAGGGATTACGTATGTCAGGGATCAATTAAGATAAATGCAGCAAATTGAAAACTAACGAACAATGCAAAACTAGTTTTGTAGTAGCCTAGTCGATTCGATTCTCTTTGATTCTTTGTCAAAGACAAAACAAAACAGACAGAAGGGAAACTATAAGCACAAAAGAAAGAGTTGAAATTACAAAAGTTTGCATGACTAGGTCTAATGAAAATCAGGTTTAAAAAGTTGATATTGGGCCTAATTTGTTTCAACTCAGATGATTTGAGTAGAAACCACGTAGGAGCGACATCGAACATTTTCGAACTTTTTTCCGTACAGACGTCGCTGCCTAGAATTTGTATGATGTCACCCATAATTATAATTTACAATACAGATTCGGAACAATCCGAATTTACCAGAAGTAACTGAGTATTATTCGGCGAGCTACAACGTTTCTACAAGTATTAAGCTTTAATGAGAAAATAAGGACAGTTTATAGTTGCTGATGACTTATATGCGAGTTTGAAACGCATTCAGCGCGTAATTTGTAGTCAATGTACCCACAAGGTGGGGTTTTACCCGGTGTACATACACTTACTTCGTAAAGAGTATCGCCTGGTCGAAGATTGGTAGATGGTTCACGCCGGTTTCTTTGTTCCAGACAAAGAGATCCTTAAGATAGGGCAGCGCCTAAATATATGTGTTTCCCTTAACTATCGTCACTTTAGAAAACTTGTGTGGAAAGAGACCTTTCCGCTTTAAATGGAAATGGAAACAATATAGTATTTTGTCGACTCATTTCGTTATTTAGTATTAAAATGGGCACGAGGCTAGCCATACAGGTGAACGGGAAAAAAGTAGTAAATTTGTTTAATTTATTGTAGGGCAGGGGACATCCTACAGGCTACCTTATGAAAGGTGGCCGTAGGTACACTGTTTAGTACAAATGTAAATTAAACAAGCACATATCATGTAAGGCGAGAGACAAATAGAGATAGAAATAGAGAGGGAGGGAAAGAGGGAGAGAGACTGTTGGACCTGTAAGCTATTATACTAAATCGACAGAAATGAATATTTCAGTATATAAATTATATTTTGAACATCAACTCATATTACATATGCATAAGTTTTATTCACTCATCTCATCATGATTAGGCAATATATACATATACATATACTAAAACCCATGATCTTATTTCCATACAAGGAAAATAGAAGTCAGTTCTGAGTTGCTAACTCTCCTTTCTATATATGTATGTTTGTCTGTCTGTATGTATGTATGTATGTCTGTTTTTCTAGATATATATATATATATATATATATATTTATATATATATATATATATATATATATATATATATATATTATCTAAAACATGTATAATAGCTTATAATGGCTCTGAAAATCAATGCATGTAAAATATATTCAAAAGTCTTCAGTTCTACAAAACCAAGGAAATCTTCTAAACTAACATGCTTTAAGACAATGTTTTTTTCCAATCTCATATTGCCGTTTAAGCTATTTTATTTTTATATAATACCAAACACGGTATTTTTATATATAAACATTTTGTTGTTAATAATATTGTATCAAACCAGGATTCTGCTTTTTCTGGCACCGACTCAATGAAACCAAAATTTCATTTTGTAATTATTATTTTGATAATGTGTTCCAAGATCATTATATTTGTGGAAATTTCCATAAAAAATATGAGAGTATTTCCAATAGTTTTTGCTCAAAAGTATCTTATTATCATTCGATATATTTTAGTGAAGTAAGTAGTATTCGATTTAATTTTAGCAGAATAAGTATTTGTTGGCAATATCCTATGAAATAATTTATACTGGAACGACCAGAGAGTAGTATCTGTAGTAATTTTCTGGCTGTGAAACCCCTTTTTGCAAGGAAAAGAGACAAGAATAATTTAACACTTCCGTAAGTAGTCAATGTTGTGGGTGCCTCTTTAGTATAAGTGTAAGATGCACTTTGATCAAATGTCTAAACTATGAGGTTTAATTGTGACAATACGAGAGTTCCTAGCTGATATATTCTCTCAGCAGGCTAGAATTATTTGGAAATATTCACTCAACAATTTTTTATTTTGTTTGTATATTTTTTCTTTTTTTGCTTTCTCATATTTCATGTTAGGTACGTAGTTTATATACGTACAAAAATATATACCAACTCAAAAGCTTTACAGTCCCTTCGCCTTTTTAAAGTCACTACAGTCATCATCATCTCTCCCACTTGGACTGTACATAAGCATGTTACAATTGATTTAATGGAGGATTTACATTATAGTACGTGTTCACGGACAAAACATACACTCTATCTAAAGCACTCAAAGAAGTGCAGGAATTCCGAGTTCACAAAATGTCTTACCTGGAAAAATATAAATGAACAAAGTTGGACTCTGATTGATATATTAGTAACTTCTGTTTCTTTGTAGCGAATGTTCACCTGTGAGAAAATACAGATACATTCATTCACAGTGTTTATAATTTCAATTTCAACATGAAACGTTACAAAACAATCCTTTTTTAAAAGTTCTTCTAAGTGGATGTACAAGTATAACTTGCTTTATGGATAAAATAAAAGGACATATGACTTCTTTCACAATAAAAAGCATAAGGAAGGAAACATACTGATCTACATTTGTTGTGAAATCGAATGTTAAATTTTGCAAAGAAAGACGAAATTTCTCTAAACTGGACTATATCAATATCAACAGTTTGCCCGTTTCATAAAGGTGACCAATATATGAAAGCTTGCTAGTAGTATCATCGCCTTTTTAAAGGAAGTATTTTTGATTATTGTTTACAGAGAGATCTGCTTACAGAGGAGACCAGGTTACAGAGGTGCATGTTGGGCGAAGTTTAACCGTGATACATCAACAAAACAACAGTAACGCCAATTGGCGGACTACTTTTGTACAAATTGAACAATGTCAGATTTATCCATATAACTGAAAAATCTATCCTGTTTAGGTGATCAAAAAGAGATTTTTCATATTCTGCTGGATCACGGGTCACTCCATTTCAAATCATCTTTTTCTTTTAAAATCTATATAGTATGTAAATTAAGGGACTGTTAATGTCTTTAGTGCTGAAGAATTCATTACTTACTCCGTTCATAATGTGTGAGTAAGCTTCTCGTATCTTTTCTTTCACCAGCTCCGTCTTTTTTAGAGGATTTGAGTTTTGTACCGTCGATGAATACCTGCAAGTAGAGATTATATATATATATATATATATATATATATATATATATATATATATATATATATATATATATAATATGGTGAATAACAGTCCTTTCAAATCCATTGGATCGAACAAAGGATCGCATGTGTCAGGGATTGGTTAAAATAAATGCAACAAACTGACAGCGAAAGGTGCAACAGTAGTTAAAAACTAGTTTTGCAGTGTACCTTGTCAGTTTGTTGCATGTGTGCATATATATATATATATATATATATATATATATATATATATATATATATATATATATATATATATATATATTATTTATGTATGCGTGCTTGCGTGCGTGTGTGTATGTGAATGCTTGTGTGTGTAACCAAAGTGGGCAAAGTACGCGCTGGATTTTAATAAATGTTTTCTTTCTCAGGAAGGAAGTAACAGTAGTAAATATACTCGAATAATAAATGAGTGTGATGTCCTTTGTCCAGTCTTGTTTGCGACTTCCATGACGTTTGCTGTGTTATTCGGATTCGCGAGAACAAAAACTCGCGAAGATATACAATTTTAATGATCACACTGGATTCATCATTAACCATATCTTCCAATCGCATAGTGAA
The DNA here is from genome assembly GCA_029931535.1 of Margaritifera margaritifera. Classification (NCBI taxonomy): domain Eukaryota; kingdom Metazoa; phylum Mollusca; class Bivalvia; order Unionida; family Margaritiferidae; genus Margaritifera; species Margaritifera margaritifera. Next base: position 662,658 of record JAQPZY010001203.1, on the reverse strand, counting down.
TTTGCAATACCATTAGCATTTGAAATTAGCCAAAATTTTGATTGGCCAGAATTGCAGTATGCACGTATAAACATAGACTCGAACATGGGACAATCGTTAATTACCCGGCGCTCAACCGATTCATATTCGGGCCAATATGTCTACAAGGATATTTGTGATACATAATGAAAGAGCCTTTGTCTTGCTTTCAGTTAAGTTGAACACTGGGTAAACACTTGAGCAAATTTTGTTTTTGCAGCACTGGCAAGGATGTATAGATAAAGAGATAGTTAGATAATTAATTACCAGTTTAGAGGGTAGGGAGATAAACAGGAAGGTATGTAGGTATACGTAGGAATGTAGGTGTGTAGGTTGATATACCGATGTAGATATGTATTTGTTTATGATAAGGGGTTACTAACGTATATATATATATATATATATATATATATATATATATATATAGATATATATATATATATATATATATATATATCGATAGATAGGTATGCTTTTATGAAAAGATAGCACTTACAAGTCCGATATTCCTGAATCGATCAACACAGCGACCTCGACATAGTAGTGTTTCTTTGACTGGCGAGTTTCATCTGAGGATAGAATTTGCATTTAAAAAATACTCATTGTACATAGTCTCAGCCATCAATATAATGATTAATAAAAAGTCTCATTTTGGTATTTTTAATGTATTGTATATTGATGTAATTGTGTTTCCATGTCAAACGTTATATTCTTCTATACTAAGGTATATTCTCAGAAGGCATGTAACGCTTAGAACATTAAAGGGTTTTAATATAATAGAACTGAATTTTATCATTCACATCTGGGGTTATCTTGTTAGCTTCATATGTGATAATATCGCACAATCTCCGCTGTTTCTTTATTTTTGATTGTTCTCACCTGTTACCCCTCTATTATGTAAATCTGCTACATTTCAGGATGATAACATAGCGTCTGAGTCGGGAAAATTGTTTTGTTTACGTTGCCCATTCAAACGTCGGAGATGAGATGTAAGTTCTTGTTCTACATTTTTCTCATTAAAGTTTACTGCTTCTACAAGATGAGATATTCGGTTTCCCATAAAAAGACAGTGAACTAAGTTTACTTTTATTTCCTGCATTTCACCATTGTCCTCTACCTTTAAATAAAATAAACTCGAATAGGGATTTAAATGCAAGTCCTTCGAGAGAGAAGCAAAGGCTTTAATTATAATGGTGTTTCTGTACCTTGCCCCTGTCTCGTTTTCCTTTAAAATCAAGAGAGAAAAATACCATTAAACCGTAATTGATCCAACGACAGATAATAATTATTGCTTAATTGGAATTATAACATATACAAAATATCGTAAATCCCCCTCCCGAAATCCTTAGTGATGTGTGTACGTCATGTTTCGTATGCCGCATTACTGCAATTATGTTCACGAAAGGAATTTTTACCTTAGTGGTTTTGCAGCAAAAAAAAAAAAAAATACAAAGAATGTTTCTTCATATTTTATGCTCCAAATGTAATAAGATATTGCATACCTTTATTTTTGACTGAATTTACTCTGTGGGTATCTGCTAGATGCTGTAGAACGTATCGTTTGCCAAGAAGACCTGGAACTTCCAACAAGTTTCTTGATATGACATCATTCTCCGCTGTTCGAAGATCATAACTACTGTCTCCTATTCGTACGTTTCCGTTCTAGTTAACGATATAAACGAACGTGTGTATATAATCAAAGAGACCAGTCAGATTCGATAACTGAACCAAAGATTGTTTCTAATGAATATACCAAATTAAGAAAATACAGTAAGGGCAAGCGTATACAATGTGAGAAAGAATTAATGGTTCACAATATAAGCAAACACAAGAAAGACGTGACTTAAAAGTGGTAATAATTGTGATAACTGTGTTAATAATAGCTGGATATTATACACCCACTAGCTCGGCTTACAATCCTAAATTTAATCATGATTATATTGACTTTTATGAAACTTATTATATTAACGGAGAATATGCTGAAGTTTATTATCAAGGACATATAAATAACTACCCTCACTGTGATAATTGTCTCCTACCACCATATTTTGAGTATAAGCACTAGTACTGCGAAATAATATATTATTTGAGTATAATGATAAACGTACAAATGTGATAAGTTTCACGGCAGATATGTTATGTCATTCGCTTTAAATGAAAATATGGCATGTAACAAGTGTAATAAATGGGCAATACAATTTATGAATGATGATTGCAACCCATCATCTGCCAAATGTAAAATACTTTCCTCAAATTTATCTCATACTTCTCTCATACTGCTTTGATACCTTGTTGATACGTGTATACCTCCCGAGAGATTGAGAAGTATTCAATAAGTATGTTGATACAAATAAATTACTTTAATGGTTACTAGATTTAAACAATCATCAACTACTGCTATGCATGCTTGCCTAGAAACATAATTTAATCCACCGGCTAATATTGGTATTACAAACGTACTCAGAAACATATCACGATAAATACTTCACATTTAAAATATTATATCTTTTTTTAAAATCAAAGTATTAGATCATATGTAATATCTATAATGGATGCACAACGTTTCTCACATTACAAGTATAATAATGTACAAGACACAGCTAAACAGCTAATATAAACTATCCTATTGGGTCAGCAAGGCCACGATTCATTCGAAAGCATAGTGAGTGCAATTCAGCAATATATGACGGATTCACAAGTCAAATGTGTTTGTGTTGTTGGTGGTGATGGTATTATTCTATAAATATGTAGAAGCGCAGTATAAAAATGGCGATATTCTTATAAGGACAACGCCTAGTATACTTCATTAACACAAATAAGACAAGGGGATACATCAGCAATCGTTCATATTGATTATGATTGTAACATTAGCTGGATTGCTTTGTTTTGTGAAAGAAGTAATTTTTTCCCGAGACTTACCTATTTCTCTATACATCAGGATGTAGGAAGGTATACCTTGGAAGGTATACTAAGATCCAACTCGTAATAGCTATGACAAATAGTGACCCAACTAATGCTAGAACATTATGACATAAACAGACATGAACGAGACAATCTTAGATTCAGCAGAAGTAACATACAGATGAAGCTACCAAATAATGCCATGTATAGGTGCTATTGATTTATAAACTAACTTCAGACAATCTGCAATATTTTTCAAACCTTGTTTAACTTTGTTAATGCATGTATTAGGTGAAAGACTTGGACTATGACTAGGAGAAGGAGTTGGAATAATTGTCTTGACTGGGTTTGCAGTTGTCCAAGCAATCATTCCTATAGCTGTTGCTATAGTTGCAATGGTTTCACACTCTTCTCTTTGAACAATTGTTTAAGTCGTGTTAACTCATACCTATTGATTCCTTCTTATACCTTGTTCACTCAATACCTATTTATACCTCCTTGTAACTCCATACTTCAGAGGAGTATACAGATAGTACAGAGAGTGCCTTGTACGCATGTATATGGAGTAGATAACACAGTAGTATAAAAAACAAGGATACCGATTGATCCATACGTTATCTCCGGTCTAGTTCCTATCAATCTGAGTTATCACGCAGTTCTAAGTTATCACGGAGTCGTTGTAACTAAATTTTATGAATTTGGATATGAATTGGTATATGTTTTCTATGCCACTGGTAAGCAAGGAACATGGACAGCTTTGCGTCAATTGTGTCTGTAATAAGTGGTATACTTCCTGGCTCTTGTGAGGAGAAGTTCTAGAAACGTAGATAAAATAAATAGTTCAAGTTCGTTGTGTGGGATCAAGGAGGGGCTCTAGTTGATAGTGTTACGACACAAGGGTCTTATCAGAAAATATAGACCAGTAGTGGGGAAAAAGGACCATTGATTCACACCAAGTCCGAGCGAAGTATGCATGTATGTATATATTTGTGTTTAAATGTATTTATGTATGCAGTTTTACGGCAACTCAGCACAATAGTGGTTATATGATGCCAAGTGAAGGTAAAATTCGAAAAATGTAAAAATGAATTATACAAATATTTAGGAAGATTAACCCTTCCAAATAAATGTAAACATTGAATTCAACAAGAAAGAATATAAAACGTTGCGATGTTAAAATTATGTAAGATGTATGCTAAATTCAAGATAAATATAACTTATTTTAAATCTTTAAAACATATGGTCAACATTTGTTATATTAACCACATTCCCTCTAAAACGTCAGCATTTTCTCGGGTTGTACATCACCATACCATTACTTCTTGCAGTTTGCGTTAAGATAGTTCTGTCTTAAAGGGTGAAAGTAGAAACTCAACAACAATGTGTTCCTCTGTCATTGGACACTCGAATTGTATGCACTCTGGTCGAGGTTCACCCTTCAATAGGTATGCATGAGTCAAGTAAGTGCGTACGATACGCGATCCGCATACTACCATCTCGATACCGCAATTTGTTCTATATGAGTGATACCCCTCTTCAATAATGGCTTGCTGTTCTGAAGTTTGTTATTTTCATTCCAAATATTTTGCCACGTATGCTGATTTATTTAAATCAGTGTATGGAATATTTCATGCGGTAACGGACGACTTCAGGGTAGCTTAGGCTGCTTTATCTGATTTTTCATTACCCTTTATAAGATATGACTTAGCAGACAACACTACAAAATACTATTCCCAGGTCGTAGTTTTTAAACTGTACATGTTGTTTTATTTAGAGAGAGATAGAGAGCAGATTCAAAGTAATTCGGAACTCAGAACGTTTAGCATGGCTGTAATTTCGGTAGTAAATTTAGTAACCGCCTCGAGATGGTTTAATGGAGTATTGCATTGGCATCTCCAACTTTGTCTCCATCTTTCAAACCGTCTGTATACAGGGATGTACGCCTACGATAGTAAATTCCGATTTGATTAAATTTACTCTGAAAAAGGAGAAGAATTTTTAAAGGACCTTTTGAATTCGCAAAGGTCAAGTTATCATTTTAGGAGGTTCTAATAACCAAGGTGGTGATTTGAGAATACAGAATTTATCAATATTTTCAACACTGAGTTTTTCTTCTTCTAGGTCGGGATGAATTAGTATGCAAAAAAGTGGAACCCCATTTGGCTTCTAAATATACAAAGTTTCGTATTAGGACATACAGACAATCACATATGCGGATTACATTAATTAAGTTATAGTTTGGTGGCATATTCAAGCACCATATTCGTTTGCCTGAGATAACGTGAAGGTTCGTTCGCCTCAACATTAAGGCTTTCTGACGGGGTATTTCTAAAGCACAAAAGTCTAAGTCACTGATTGTTTATCTGTTCAAGCATCTGTATGAACGATTTACAGGTTGATCCGTACACTATCAATCAATAGTCAAGTTTAGATCGTACTAATGACCTGAGAAACCAGAGCAAAACCTTACGATCTGCTCTCCAATCTGTGTTTGTTACGACTTTTATTAAATACGTGGCGTTTTAGCATTTGTCCCAAAGATATATTAACATGTGGAATAAAGTTAGTTTACGGAAAAAATGGCTAAAGTTGGCTTTCGATTGGCATTTATAAATGGAGAGTACTTGGATAGTAGTCGCTATCACTGGAGTGTATAATCCTATCTTAAATCATATATGTCCACTGTTTTATAAAGATCGTGACATTGGGCTAATTAAAATAGGTCCAAACGTTTCTCTCACTCTAGCTTTATCTTCCTATTTGGAGCTATTTCACACGGCTTGCGGTTTCCTCACAAACCGTGTAGATTTATATATAATACCCTTATCGCGATTGTAAATGTGTGATAGATACGTACATGATCCAATATCACACCTTGGCTTGCGCAATTCATACGGTTTACGGACTTCTTGTGAACCGAACATATTTTCAGATCTTACCATTTCATATCCCTAATAAAACACCAATGTCGAACTGAACTTACACTGATGCACCATGCACACTATTCTAGAAGATCTGTAATTGTGAACGCACGACCACTTAATTCTTTTTTTAAAAAAAATCGGTTGGAGAAGGTAGTGGGGGGCGTGTTTTTCAACTAAGCAAAAATACAAACAAATATATGAATACATCTATTAATTATACCTTTGCCGCTGTCAGAAGGTAAAGTCGTGTGATTGTGATTGCAATACAAGCAGAGCAAACATACATTTCAATAAATAACGGTATATTATCCATGTATTGTATCATACATTTTCTTAACCCAAGTATGTTATTAATAAAATGTTTATAGCAGAATCAACCGCAATTGATTTATTACCACTACATTTTTGTTTGCATAAAATTTGCACATGCACGATAAATGAAAACAAAGATCACACTGAAAAATTAATGCCATGACTGACTTTATACACTACTGCATCAGAATACATGCTGTTATTATATTAAATAATTTTACTGACAATAAATTGAGTTCTTAAAGAGCAGGGTTACTACACCAATGACAGACGGGCACACGGACACATAATTGCTCAATCTAAAACGACGCCACCTGTGGAAAATGACATAACTCGTCGAAGTAAACGCAGAGCACAAAATATTGTATGTTAGAATGTTAGTCTATAGGGAATTTAACTTTGTTACTCAGCATGTTTAGTAGCTCAAACGGTATAAGAGTTTTATTTCAAATCCAGTAGTTTGCAGTTCGAATTTGTTTCTCTGAATTTTTGTTCTATATAATTGAGAACCACTTCAGTGTCTAAGGTCGGCCACTAGAAACGCAGATGAAATAGTAACTTCGTGATCGAACAAATAACTACGTTAGGATATAAAACAAGACACATCTATATATATATATATATATATATATATATATATATATATATATATACATTGTACGGATAACATCAAAGAAACGTCACACAGTCTCTAGTGTACGCAAAACATGTAACAATAAAATGGCATGCAAAGAATAGAACAAAATAAATTGTATGTATAAAAGATACCAGAACCATGATACAGTCTCTTGTGCTTTTAAATTATAAACCCTGGAGAAACAAGGTAAAATACAAGAATGAGATGCAGAAACTAATTTTTACAAGCAAGCAATCAGAGATAACAAGGATATCTAAATATCTAAATGAGTTAAATGCTAAGAAAACATCAACCGCAGCACTTAATTACACTAGAAATGTTAGTGTAAAATCAATTAAAAAAATTGCAGATGTTTGTTTTTTTTAAAAATATTTAAGCGAACTTTCAGATACATATTGTGGAAACAATGGATATTGTAATCCTGAAAATCTTAAGAAACACTTGAATATCATAATATACCGTAGGACGTATTTATCACTTAGGTTTGTATCAGATACAGATGAATATGAAACATTATTTAGCCAAAATGTAAATAAAACTGCATAACGAGATGGTATTGGATACAAGTTTATGAAACATCTAGCACCAGTAATTGCCAAGTCTGCAACACAAAGTTAACCTAAGTATTAAGACAAATGAATACCTAGACTTTTTAAAATGTGTTCATGTAACACCCATTTGTAAGAGTGGAGTAGCGGTAGGTCACAGTAAAAAAGAAATGTATTTCAGTCTTACTCTCACTGTCTTAAGTCTTTGAACATCATTTCGCTTAACAATTACATAAGTGATTTATTACATCAAAATATCCTCGTCCCAAAATTGCAAAACATATTCATAACGTCATAAAATGGTAAACTTCCTGCAGTTTGTATGTTTAAGTAGCACTACATTGTCCTCTGCAGTTGTTAAGTCCACAAAGGTCAGTATTGGGTATATTGTTATGTTAAGCCTTATCAATGACCTCACACTTACGACCAGTAATCAAATACATACCAGTTTGAAGATGACACAAATTAACATGCTTCTTTTTCATCCATAAATGCCATCCAAACCACGTTAAAGGATGATTTAAAGAATATTGAACTATAACCAACAAATATTGATCTATGCTGTAAGAATGACAAAACTGCTTCTAAATTAGAGTAAGGCTCAATGCAGGCTAATAACCACAGCCCACAAATTGATTCACATAGTTCAAAAGCATCTTGATTTAAATCTTAAGAATTCATCAATTGAAAATGTGTACAGGTTAATAATGTATGTAAATTGGTTTCTTCTAATACAGCACTGCTCGACAAAATTAAGAAAACGCCATCCTAATGTCAGAATCCTATATTTTGATGCACATATTAAACCACTGCAAGATTATTCTCTTAATATATGGGCACCAGATAATGGAGCAGCACGTATGCTTCTCGATAAACCTGTTGATTCACTTCCAGAACCCCTTTTAACACTATGGATGGAAATTGAGGAAAGAACTGATTACAGTGAAGCTGGTTTAGTACTAAAACTCTAAATGGAACTGTACGACATCAGGTGCAAAGCATGTTTAGCCAGATACAATGTAATTATGGATTTCACACTGAAATAGCTAGAAGTCAATTTCTATCACAACTTACAATGCAGCTGTTAAAGTAAAGGTTTAAATTGAAAGGTATTCTTGTTTGGAACAGATTGCCTTTTAATATAAACAGTTAAATTATCACAGTGCTTTTAAAAGTATATAATTTGATTGGATGTTAACTAAAAAAATATGTATTATATTTCAACTACTGTTAAACAATGTCTATATTGTACATAAGTACATTATAAGCAGCCCCTAAAGGGAAAATAGTTAAAGTTGCTAAAGAAGTTGCCGTTGATAAATCCAACACTCTTATTTAAATTATTTTACGCAACAAACGAACCAATACATGTCTGTTCACAGGGTCTCGAAACATATATGCTATAGAAAATGTGCTAGTAAGTGATAAAGTTCATATATAAGTACCCTGATTGTTTATTCAGCAATTATTTGACACGTCTAAAAGTTAGTTACATGTCTGAAACGTGTCTAGTATTACACATGACCTCTGAGTATATATACTGTGTCACCTAACCTTGTTCTTTCCATCATTAATTTAAGTAGTCAAATCTATTTTATACGTTTTCATTGAACTCTTCTCTTTCCCTCTGGTACCCTTATATAACATTGTCAACCCTAATTCATCAGCTACATTGGATTTAAATAAAGGGAAAACAACGATCAGATAATTGCTTCCTGAAAATGCTAGACCGTTAGCTATTGCTCGTCCAATTATAACTGCAGCTGAATTCATATCTATTTTGCTTTAGTTATGAGGGACAAATTTGCTGCTGCTGCCGTTTTTTAAAAATATATGCTGAACTAGAATGTTAGGTCTCTTTATCAATTGAATTCCAGCGATTAAAGCATTATTTGCATCTGGGTATTATGTACGTGATTCTTTTACAATATAAAATCAATCTTCAGGTTATTCGTTTCTTTTATGCTTAAATGAGTAGTCACATGTTGGGTATTAACCTCTAATCAGATGAAAACAATAATTTCGTAAGGAGAAGATCAAGGATAATATGCATTGAAGGTGATATAAATTGATTTGAGCTTTTTTTTAAATGGTATCTACTGCATAATATGTATTGCGTGTCACTTGTATTCAGCAAAACGTGATGGAACGTAGTTAAATCTATAACTGATCAATAGTGTCACCTTTAGTGTTAGATTTAAAAATATTCATAACTCTTTTGTTTCTGAAATTCGTCATCCAGCTCAATATTTTGCATGTTTAGTTGTGTTTTCTTTACTTTCAGATCACTACATAATGTGCCAAAATGATTCAGTAGCTTTCTTTTAAATCTTAAAAATCGATCTTTCTATTCAATGTAAATATTAAATTCTCTCTGTACCCATTCGAGTTCGGATTGTAAAGTCCTATAGTTTTCCAGGGAATTCTTTTCTCTATGTAACTCTCTAAAGCGTATGTCTGTCTGCTTATCCTCTGCTCGATTGGCTGTTCATAATTCTCTTCCTCTTGCGTTTTACAATTCATGAATAGCAGCAGAGAAGGATCTGTATCACTACTTTAGAATAATTCATGTTCATCTATATTCTTTAATGTCCTATCAACAATCTGTATTTGTGGTTCTGAGTTTTTGGTTAGATCTTGTATTACCACACTGTTTAACAGCATGTGTTCACTCCGTTTGTTAATATAGTTGAAGTTATTATCCCCTAGAGTCGTACTTATTTGAGTATCAACATGTCTTTGCACACAATGTATATTCCCTCCATCAAATTTGCCTACCGGATCTACTATATTGCTAGAATGATTATTGTTGAAGACAATTCCATCATTATTAATTGTTTCACCTAATGTAGTATGGTTTTCATTTATTTTTGTCTCAATGTTAAAATGTAAATTAAGTCAATAAGGCCGCCAAGAGATATATGTTCCTCTTATCTATCTTATAAAGCCGGCGTTGCACGTCATCACAGAGGCATGCGTTTATTTACTTTACATGTAAAAATATATTACAGGCAAACCATGAAACTCAATCACTTCTCCATCGTCATCTCTGATGCTGATATTCAATATGTTTAATGTATTTTTCTGTAATTGCTTATAATGGCAATTAAAATTGTATGAAATAAAGTTTCCATCAAAATATTTTTAGGAAGGAAAGACTATATTAACACGAATAAGAGCCACTATATTTAGTTATTGTGCTAATGACTTGGTCAAAGTAAAAAATGTTTTGCCTTCAGAGAACTGTATCGGATTGAGTAGATGTCTGTGTATATCTCTGGCTAATATAATGTATTAAACTGATTTGTATGAAAAGGATAAAGTGCTGTACTCTTTTGTTTTAAGAAGAAGCTAATCGTAGGATGTTTTACAACATAGTGTCATTTTTTGCTAACTAAGCGTACAATTGAGGATTTTAAAACAAACATAGACCTGCTTTTATTTACTGTCTTTGCACATTCACATGTAATGCTTTGCTGATTTGTCTATAATCTGTTCAAACTCTCCTTTGTAATACCAGCCTAATCTCATGTCTGTTAAGCAATCGTTGCATCTCTGATGTTATGTAATTTGTCCCTTCTATCCATTTTTCTCTGTTGCATCTATAGCATGTTAAAACTACTAATTGTGCTCCGCACACATGAGTTCTGCATGATTGTACCATTTTATTTCAGTAGTTTATTTTTTAATTACTGCTAGATGTTAAGTGAATGTTCTGTAACAACTGACTATTAAATAATCTATATATCTACCAGCTATACAAGGTGTTCTGGTTTTTACTTGATTCAATGGTGTACAAATTCTTCCCATATCAATACATTTTTGGTTATATTTGTGACAATTCATAGTGACTGAGACTTTGTATACGGTACACAATAGCTCGGGGAAAATAATGCATAGTCGATTGGGCATTTGTGTTAATCGCTCAATTGAAGTTTGAAAGAAGTTTCATTGTTCGTATGATTAAACCAACATATATGTGGTTTTCATTCCCTATTATGTTGTTTTTTGTTTCAATATCTCGTATGCCAGCTTGCAGTGTTTCACGCTCTATGTTTTATCAGCTTTTTGAAATGTGGAGAAAATCTTGTACTTGCTTGCTTGTGTAAAGCGTATTGAGATTGTTCTGTTAACCATTTTTTTTAATTCAGGGCGTTTTATTTTCTTTTGCTTAGTTTAACTAGTTTTCACAATTGGTTGATATTTGCATAAGCAGCTAAAATTTAAGGATCGTCGTGAATATGTCTTAAACACTGTTATTGCAGAATTTAAAACAATGTAAAACATCCAGAGAGTACCGTAGGCTTGAAAACAATATATATTTTTGTGTTATCCGCGAGCCATCAGGACATGCATCCACAAAGTGAACGTTTGCTTTGAGGAATTTGCAGTGTTTCTTTGATCCTTTATAAGGTATGAATGATTTTAAATTTATTTAGACTTTGCCATTCTTACGCATGAATCTAAAACAGCTACTTCATGTTCTAAGTCACCATGTGCTGTTTTTAATCGACGATAGCTCTATATAAATATTAACTTTGCTTGTATCGAACCGTTGTAGATTAACCTCAAACCCACATATGGTCCACTAAACTTGTTTCCGCGCATTTATGATGCCCACAAACTATATCACATTATTCAAATTTCAATAACTGCATATAAGGGGAAATAATGCCACCGATCTACCTAACTCTCTCTCTCTCTGTATGGATGTCTGTCTCTCTCTGTACACACGCACACGCAATAATGGTTCACAGTGCTCTCGGTACGTCTGTAAAGCTTGTCTACGTTTCAGTGCCCACAACCATGGCACTTAGCTGGGTATAATTCTTGACAAAAAGGGTGACTTCTTTGTTACTACGATTCAGACACAAAACCAACAGCACCAACGAGAGCAAGCGCCTTGCAGAATAACTAACATGTTCAAATGTAGAATCTGACATGGATGTATTTGGCTCAAGTAAAATACAACTCCAGATAACGTTCTTAAGGGGCTCAAAATATGGGGACAATTAACTACTGTGTTCCTCTCATATGAATGACGAGTCACGTGAGCATAACCTTGAGCACCGATACCTACTGCTTGGCTAATATTTCCGTTTAGGAAATATTATCTCAACACCGTACCCTTACAATCAAACAAATACTCACCAATATATCTCGAATTCAAACTGGAGACGAAACTATGGCTAGTTTAGCCTCATCCCCTCCATTAAACAAAAACAAGTCCCTTCTGGGTTATGATATCAACCACGCCTCCTAGCGGCCCCAGAAGCCATACTAATCTTGAATCATAACTGCTCACAGCACTGAAGTCGATCAACGACCCGAGTCGTTGTTTCCATGTATTTTTAGGGAAGAAAAGGTCTGTATGTATCAAGAGAGCAGACCACATCACCCGCCACTCTCATACAGCATAATCACTGACCACAAAACTTATGTTGAAACAAAAATTAATCCAAAGGCAAAATAAATTCCGAAACAGCCACTCTCTATTCAACCAAGATAGGATGTAATGATTGATGCACGAACTTTCAGAACGGCTTGAGAATCAATATGTCTGATTCGTAGATTCGCCACGCTACATTAAACTAAAACTAAAGCATAATCACTCATCGCATATAACTACAGATAACACAATAATCAAAAAACTACATCTGGGCGAAACAAACATGAGACTAATTGAACACGATCACAAGGCTACAAACCTACTGTTTTTTTTCTAATGAGAGGTCGTCCTGTGGAATCGAATTCATATATACTTTAAAATTCACAAACAGCCGCATGGAAGAGTAACACCGGTAGCCTTTTGGTTCCTCGAATGTTTCTCCACGTAAGCTGAAGCTAAGCGACATCTGCTCAATACGGACACCTTTCATAATTCCAATTTCTCAAGTGCAACGAGCATGTCACAAATCATTGGTCAAACATGCAGACCCCTCCTGTTGCCACGACGAAGAAAGTTCGGTTAGATGGTATTTTATTAGTTGTACAACGGTTATCCATATTGTGAGCTCCCTCTAACTGAAAGCTTCTGACATCGCATCTCTCAATAAGAAGGACAAGTCTCCCCAGCTCGGCGCTTCTATACTAAACTTCGTCGACTTCAGATAATGTCAGCATATACTGCATACACACATATACAATCTCCCTCAATCGCAGCAGCTAAGGAAATGCTTTAGAAACGGCCACTGTTTACGACCATATAAACGATCAAGAGTATGTCACTATTGAAAGTGATTCTGAATGAGAGCCTGGCATGTTTGTACCAACATATCCCGCCATCCAGCGGCGAACCCGGAAGCCTTTTGCCAGAGAGCCTAGTCACGAATGGTGTCTAGTAGCCCACTTTCGATTCTTGCCATTGTACAGTACTGCTTCTCACAGAGCACACATACACTGAATTTATTAATTTAAAACTTCTTCCACCGCGCCAAACAACTGACTACTCTCAAAGGTATAATAGAACTAATACCGCACATGACTATTCAGAATGATAGTTCAGACATACATTGTTTGTTTTTCCATCGTTATGTCCAACCAAGGATTATTCCAAAATGTTCTGAAATAAGCAGCGTCTGCATGATGCAGATGTATACCTTTATGATGGCTATACTTCGAACTGATAACTCTGTTCTTGTGTTTCTCGCATCATGATTTCACGTTCTATAATCTGCTTTTTATCTTTGTACAGTGTTGTTCTCGGCCAGACTCTCTTTTAACGCTTGATAGACGGTAATACAATGATACTATATCTTCTCAGCGATTAGTACGTCTTCATTCTCGGAAATATGTCATGAAATGGATACACTGTCCAACCAGGAGCTTAGGTTATGTGATGGTTACAGCCTCCAAACTTCTTTCCATTACACACGCTTATTAAGCTTTATGATTCCGTAATAGTGTTATGCCAGTCACGCACAATACGGGTTAAGCCTGCTTCTGTGCGCAAAGTTTTGGGTGTCAGTGTATCCTCGTCGCAAATGTTAGGTGCGTTTGGAGTTGACATCAGAAGTATCTGCATGTATTCGTTCCAGTATTAATCGTCCTCGTTGATTTCACCGGATCAAACAGAACGGGCGGAAATAATCTGTGCTGAGTCTTCTGTAAGGGCGCATCAAGTAGCATTTTGTTCGTATGTCTTCAAGTTGCAGTATGTATACTTTGACTATCTCGCCGTACCAAGGACGCTGCAGTAGTTCAGTTGGTAGAGTTGTCGGACTCGTAATCCAAGGGTCGCGAAATCGATACCTGCTCATGCCAGCCCGGATTGGCTGCCCCCTTGTGTATTTGGGAAAGCCATTTAGATCTTATTTCGTTGGCATGACCAGGTCAATATTGTATTAAAGTGCCGTTAAAACCAACAAAGCCAAAACACAATCCAAACCATTTACCTGTGCCATTCTGATTCCCGAACGAACACCCCTGCACAAGTAATCAATCCCTGGGAGTCCCATCCCAGCAACTCTTGCAATCCTACTAGTTGTTTTATCCCGCCAAGCTATCAGATCCCACAGCGGCCACTATCAATGTTACCAGCTAAGCGTCTCATCAGAATATGACGACCAGTAACGTGACAAGAGGACCTATTATTTGCTCGAGGACCAAGTGAAAACATGGCTTCGTATCGCTGTTAATAAATTCAGAGTTTCTACAAAGCATTCGCTGTCGCTAGAGGATTTTATCTAAATACAAGCTAATAGGATGCACACTGTCTTATGAGTCTTATGAAAACGGTGATCTCTCTCTAATCAAAATAGAACCATATGCTTCTCTATACTGTGGTTTCAAATTTTTATATTGAACCCATCTCCCTGTGAACCAAAATGTAACTATTTAATCTGTCTTGTGATTTCACAAGCTGAGCCGAATCACATATGAATACTCGATCTCGATGATAAAGACGTGATACATAAAGTAATCAATATTATGTCATTGGCATGACGTCGATCTGGCCTTCGGCTGATGACACCAACACAAGAAACCTGCTATGAGTCACCAATACGCTGGAAACGCTTTTATGATGCCCACAGTCCATGTCACCACAAAAGCTTCTTCTGACTTCATACAGCGCAAGTCCGTGTTACCGATATCCTTAAATTTCTACACAATGATAGCTCGCAGACGGCGCATTTGTGCTATCTAAATAAGCGGCGGCCTTAAGGTGTTCAGAGTAGCGTGATGAGAAGACAAAGTCAATTTTTACAAAACAAAAACATACAACAAGCACACAGTTAGAGAAATCAGCCCTAAGTTGTATTTCTGGACTTTATCCCGTACAAAGTAGAACCTGAGAACAACATATGTCGTCAGTCGGAAGGTCTAACAAACATGAGTGTGTTGGTATGCGAGTATCTGACCAAGCTGTTGTTTACAATGTTTCATGTGTAAGGCTTTGAGAAAACTATACCTTTTGTGTGGAATATAACCTACAATGTTGCACTGTACACGGAGGATATTCTGATCTCTAATTGTGGCCGGAGGTGCCGCACATAGTTTGTTCATTTTAATATCATAATATACTTACGATGACTCTGTCACACTGTTCATTTGATCTTTTAACACATCTGATGGTCATAAATGCCCCATTATCCATGTACTGTTAGTAAGCCACAGCCTATTCCAAGAAATAAGTGTAAGTTTAAATTGGAAAGCAGGATGGCAGGTAAGTAGACATTTCAACCTGTGTGCAGTTACGTAAGTAAGTAGGTAGATACGCATTTAAGCTGACTCCAGTTAATTTGCTACTTAAGTATCTAACTGTGTGGGTAAGTTGGTAGGTAGGTTACTGGGCAGGTAATATTGTTTTGGGTCGATTATGTATGTGGATGATTAGTTGATTAGGTAGATGGTATTTTGTAGGATAGGTAGGTGCATACATATCTAGGTTTGATAATAAGCTGAATGGATTATTTCCTGATATTGGCGTTTGAGTATTCGCTGCCTCCAGTATATTCCATGCTCCAGTCAGGATTATGTCATTGACACAGTGGCCTGGGGAGGAGAAATGCAGCACCACTGGGCTTCTATCCATTTTTAGTCTGCCAATCTGATATGTGGGTCTTCACAATTGTTGTTTCTTAGGCTTTTGTTTAGATATGCTTGAATTCCCTCACTAATGACACATCCATTGTGTTAGCTAGTAACGGGTCTCTGACCTTACCTTGCTATAACCCGTTTTTTTTGTGTATATCGAGAGAGAGAGAGAGAGAGAGAGAGAGAGAGAGAGAGAGAGAGAGAGAGAGAGAGAGAGGGATGGGGCTTCTAAAACACTTGTAGAGCGTATTCTAATAATTCGATGGTAGGGTGTTTCAATAATTGTTCTCCTGGCAAAGTATACATATTTTAGTCATTTAACAATTTTCTTTTCGTATGGAAATATTTTCACAGTTGTCCTGTTTCTGAGATTTTCCATCTGTTTGCCGACCACAATCTTAGTTATGAACTTGGAGAAGTCTTTCTCAAATTTATATGTTGTTTTTATCTAAAACTCGTATTCAGGTAAAGTTATGATTTTAGCAAAGGTTGTAGTTTAGACAAGGCAACTATATGTAGTTTAGTTAGCTTGAAACCCAATTGCATGTATAGTTTTAGGTTTCTCTAATGTATAAAAATATTGTTCACAGTGTAGTCGGCAACTTAGGAACAATTCGTATTGTGCCCTTGTAATCATTTATCAATTTCTTTTGCAATTGAGATGAATCATTTTGATCAGGTACAAGTGTTTCAGGTGCAAGTGGGTAGTTTTTATAATAGTCGTGCAGATTTGTTGGTATCTCAAACCTCACTGTAAGAATTCAAGCAATATCAATATAATGATGCATTGGGAACATGTAGTTTCTATACTATCGAGTTTTGTTTATTAATTGCCCATCCGATTTTGTACTAGTAAATGTTGGCAGATTGCTCAACTATAGACGTTATTAATATGTACCTATTAAATGAATGAATCTTATCAAATTCACCATCATCTTTAATGTTAACATTTCTATCGACATAAAATTCGTGATTTATTTTTGCATATATATGTGGTATCAGGCTAATACATTCATAAGTACCACTACCATTTATCAATTGCATACCATTATTTTCATTAATTCTAGTTTAATACCCTATAATTGTAAACAAGCATCAAATACTAAATCTGGTGCAGTGTATTAATGTGGCACGTCAGATTCGTTGTGTTGCATGCTTGCATTTCTGAATTGTTGATGATGTCACATAACATCAAAGTATATGTTTTTGTGTAATAGACGTATAGATCAATTAATGCTTTAAGGCTGCGGTATAACATCATATCTTTTTTATACTGATAATCATCACTATATGTTTTAATCGATAAGTGATAAGAAAAATGCTTCCTTGGATGGTGTAACTGTTCCTTTAAACATTTCAAAGCCATCCATGTATTCGTATTGATAACTTTCCTTTTGAGGGAACCGAGGTTCCGTCTGTTCAAAGTGTTTCATTGTTTCGATGAATTTTTCTATCTTTATACTCTTAGCCAACACGCAACAGCTGGACTCATAAATATATAGCTATCTATGAATCTGAACGTTTACAATTATTTTTCTCTTTCTTTCTGAGACCTTATTAACTAATATGTGCTTTTCATCTGTGTTTTTTTTTATCTATGAGCACCATAGGTTTTTCATGCCTAGGTTTAATCTGGTGTAGACTATTTTTTCAAAGACCTTAGTATAATAAGATTTGTGAATTGCCTTATATAGATACAACGTGCGTGCTTGTATGTTGTTTATTTATTTTCAGTCCAAGATATATCTGTTGGATAAGTATCACTGTTACATTTTACTGGTGCACGACATGTAAACTGTGAATATGGTATGCTGAGGGATTCAAAGTCAGCATAGAAAACAAACGGAGCCTTCGATCAACATGCCAACGCGTCTAAGTTTATATGTCTGAGTTTATCTGTTAGCGTAATTGAGTTTATCTTCATATCGATTTCTCCGCCTTAAAGTATTTTTTTTACATATTTACAGATATATCAAATTCATTCTCAAATTTGCTTATGTCTTCATATTTTAGATCGAGCATCTACTAAACCATTTTGATTACTTATTCAAAATGTGTATTATAGAAAATCGATTGTACTACATAAAAAAACACCACTTGCTAGTATTGTGTACAATGATGCAAGCTTTTTTGTTCTTCGGAAAATAACACACACACACACACACACACACACACACACACACATAAATATATATATATATATCTATATATATATATATATATATATATATATATATATATATATATATAATATTCTGCGAGACAACCATTTTGCACTTTGTGTTACTTACTGTCCAAATTTAGTTTGTAAAATGCCAAATAATAGCCAACGACATCATTCATATCATCTGTTTTAACAGCGTTCATAGGTGTTGTTGTACGGTAAAATGCTCAGTTTTAAATCTTTTTACTTCTTGAGTTGGCCGTTTCATAAGTGAGATCATAAATTCTAGCTGTATTTGCACATAAACAAATTTTCTAATGTTCTGAAAGAATTTTTTTTCTTCAAATATGCCTCAGTGCTAATAATATATTCATGCAAACCTTTATTGTTACCACTGTATAATCTGTAGTCATTAGCATTTATTTGCAATAAATTTCTAAGTTTTTTCGTTATGATTCTATTTATATTTTGTTTGTTTATACATCCTAATTGTCTTTTAGATTATGGACGTATCAAATGAGTCTGCATTTTCTTCTCACTTGCTCTGGAATAGGTAAATCATGTAATTAAGTCATCATCTTTTATATATTTAAATAGCATTAATTCCAATATATATTTAACCATTTTGTATTATTTTGTTTTTCCTTATTATCAGTTTTGTTTTATTTGCTATGTTAATCTTTTGATTTTTATGTTTTTAATTTTTAATTGTTCACTTTTAAAAATTATAAAAAGTTTTAACATTTTAATGTTATATTTATGTATATATATATATATATATATATATATATATATATATATATATATATATATATATATATATATATATATATATATATATATGTTATACATATACTAGTTATATATTTTTCTAATTTATAATTTTTTATATTGTTTATTTTAAATAGTAAGTCTTTTTAAATATAGTAATTCTTTAAACGTGTTTAATTTTCTCTTTAGTTATTTGTTACATGTTTTTCAAATGCCCACCTCAGTGTCTAAAATTAAAATATCGCAGGCATAATCATATTGATATACTGAAGTGTTATGCCGTTTCCTATTTCTAATCTTTTTGTACATTCTGTAAGCATTACTCACATTTATTGTTTGCATGCCTATTTGTATGCCCTGTTATATATGACATCCCTTAGAGTATAATTTATTTGTGTCTCGAGCATTAAGTGTTAGTCACCAATGTCACGAACTTACTTATTAGTACAATCACCACTTAATGTTAGAGAAATGTTTTGCATAATATCCCATATGATTAATTTGATTTAATTCATTTTTTTTCCTTTCATACTAGTTTTTTGTTCTTGGCTTACTTTACACACTGAGGTTGACTTAAATATTAAAGATACTAATTTCCTTCGACACCGTTTCTGTGTTCCTAATCTTAAAAGTCATGGTTCATTTAAATGCACAAGACCTCTCTTCAATTGCGTAAACAAAGTTGACACATATCAATGTTTTATTCTAATTTGTTTACTTTTTGTAATTTTCTCATCATCTGTTTTGTTTTGTTTTTTTTTTTTGTTTTTTTTGTTTTGTTTTTTTTAAAATTCTACACAAAATAAATTATGTGTGGTTACAAAGGAAGTAACTGGCAGTATCAACTGATCTCCCTTTTACCACTCTTTGGCAAGAAAACATTTAAATGACACGATAATATGGACCTATAGTTAGTTTTACAAGCGTTCCAATAATCATAACCACGCATATTTAGGAAATTGTACATGTGGTGCAAAATCCCAACCCCCAGTATTTGATAAACACACTGTTTTAAACCGACTACCATCGGATTGTTTTCCTAAATTCAACAAGTTTTCCAGAATCTCCATACATATGAACTGCTATGAGTTCATGTACCTTTAAGAAGGTAGCGAGTAATAAAACAAATACCATTGTGCTCTAATCTGCTGAATGCTTACCTCATTTTCCACATTTCGTGTTTTCACCGGAACGTAACGACCTTCTTTCAATTTTCGCACAAAATAGACGTCAGCGTTTGGATTGATGTCATGGTTCCTCTTGAGACTTAAGGTCAGAGCATCTGACCCGCGCTTGAGATGAAAGGTCAATTCATTAGGGAGGTCAATGTCACTGAGTTTTCGTTTGTCGGTCTGGAATCGTGTGGTCACATCTGTCAGCCAGACTGTTTCCGAGCTTGTAGGTGCTGTCAAATGAAGATAAGAAAATTGGTGAGAACACAATATCAGCAGACGATAGAACCAATAAATGAACGACCGTCAGTTACTTCCTATAAGTTGTTATGAGAATATATATGCAAATAAACACAGTTTAAATGATTCGCATGTTGGGCAACGAAGTACATCTATCGGTCATCTTCCTAATAAGTCGATGAAGTTTCGAAACGTTATAATAAATACAAATAATAATAATAATAATAATAATAATAATAATAATAATACCAATAATAATAATAAATCCTGTATTTTCAAAATTGCTAAATATTTTCAAATCCCTCAAATGCATTTTGTGTAGAAAATCCTTATATATACTTTTCATATCATATATGAGGCCTATATTAGAACATGCAGATGTCTTTTGGGATGGATGCTCAAAATTCAGACTCAGATAGATTAGACTTATTGCTGTAGAGGCTGCTAGGATAGTCACTGGTCCAATCAGAAGTGCCCACGCACGCAATATTGATGAGGAATGCGGCTTGTCCCCTCTCTCAAAATGAAGAAAATCTCACAAACTCTGTACTGTTCATATAATTATTTAAAATGATTCACCAAGTTATTTAAAAGAACTAATTCTTCCTTCGGTTGAAGAAACCTCAAGATACAAATTACGCAATGGACAAAACTTCTCTGGTTCAAATGCAGGACTTGCAAAAAGAAACAAAGAATCTTTTATTAGCTCTTCGATTCTCATATGGAATACACTACATCAATATGTGAAAACGGAAAGCTATTTCTTTAAAATCAAAAAAGTATATTATCTCATATTGCAAAAGCGTTCCTTCTTTTTATCTTTCAAGTGATCGCAAATATGTTATTATTATACTAGGATCAGAAGCGAATGTAGCAACCATATAGCGGAGCATTATGACAAAGCTTTCCTGATAGATAATCGCTTATGCAAATGTGGGGTAGAAGACAAAATCTAATATATTGTGTTGATTTACCTAAACTCGAAACTGGACAAAATTTTAATAATATTTTTTTTTTAAAAGTACATTCAGGATACAGGGCGTTTTAACTAATATTTCGTCTTTAGATTCTAAATATTGAGGGATTATGTTTTTTCTTCTCTCAGACAGAACAATGACAAATTTATAGTTGATGTAAGTGATTTACGTAATAAATGATATTCTTTCCAATGTTTGGTAACACCAATATTTACTTGCCTGGGATATCTTATTTTCCTTTTTCGAACCTTTGTCCTTTATTTATCAACACATTTCATCTGTTGTTTCCTTTTTTCTTTTGTTTTCTGCCGCTTGTCATGCTTGATATATTTATACCACTATATTGTATTTGGAAGGGCTTATAAAATGTTGCAACGTGTAGCCCAACCAATTTGGCATAAAATAGTAAATACACTATGTTTAAACTAAATTAATTTCCATGATCAAGTATACTACAACGTATTTTGAATTATTGTATTCGAACAGCAACGACAGCTTAAAGCAAAGGCGTCATACAATTTAATTAATTTTTTAGATGAAGCAAAACTACATTCAAAACTGACTTTGATTTGGCACCATATAGCCATTATTGTGCTGAGGTACCGTTACCGCTGATACATATATACTTGTACAATTAATAACCGAAAAAGGTACGTAAGGACAGACAAATTAACTCAATGGAGAAAAGCAGTTCCAAAAGTGATATGATCAATGTGGTGATAAAGGTGGTATTGCCAATGTTGCGATATCAAATTGCTCCCACTGATACATTTTGAGATCTTTATGAAATATATGAGTAAAAAAACAAAAACAAAATCAGCTTTTGGCCAAGTGTACATACCTTACCCTAGCCAACCATAAAGGTTGGGTAAGGTATGTGGTGCAGAACTAATGTCATCGTGTGGAAATCATTTTTCTTCTTTCTGTCAGTGACTTGTTCTTTGACCTTTTGACCCAAATCAATAGCCATCTTCTTGACCCCATGTGCAAACAATACACAAACAATAATTGAGGTATGTCATGTAGGACTAATGTTATTGTCTAGATCTCATTGTTTATTTTTTCAGTCACTGCGGTTTTGACCTTTGACCTCTTGACTACAAAATCAGTAGGGTTTTGTCCTTTTCTACACGAGGTGTAAAACAGAACATTTGGTAACCATTAATAATGGAGCACTCCATCTATTCTGGGGAAGACATTTTTCTTATTTATGTCAGAGTGACCTTAACTTTTTGTATTTTGTGCCCGAAATTGACAGGTTTCCTCCTTACCCCAAGTGCAAAGTATCCACAAAGTTTGGTAACTGTAGATGCTGGAGGACTATAGTTATTGTGCAGGAACTATTTTTCTTCTTCAAGTCAGGGTGGCCGTTACTTCCGACCATTTTAACTTGAAATTCACAGCCTTCCTTTCTGCCTCAAGTTGAAGCTAACGACAAAGTGTTGTAACTGCAGATTGTGGAGAAATCGAGATATTGTGTGGAAACAGTTCTCCTTCTTTTTTCAGTCGCTTTAACCTTGACATTTTAGCTTTTGAACCCAAAATCGACAGGGTTCTTTCTTAACCCAAGTGGAAGCCATCCGCCAAATTTGTTAACTGTAAATGTCGACAATACAGTTTTTGTGAGACAACCAACTTGTTAAGGGACGGACTACACATACCATAATACGCACAGCCTTATGGCGGGCGCATAAAAAAAAGAAACAAAAGGAAATTCATGGGCCAAATAAACATAGTATACCATTTTTACTCGTGAACAAAAGTATGATCAAGGCTATACCGAAGGTATCAAGATAGAGGTTTGAATATTTTCTTAATTTCAATGAGGACACATATCTTGAGGAGTCATTTCATTTTTAAACCGAACTTTAGTAAACAAATGTACAAACTGCCTCAGTCTGATTATGTTACAATATATTTTTGTGTCTAAACGACATATGAGTCTGAAAGTCGCGCTAACCTCAAACTTCAAAAGTTTCGATCACCTCCATTAAGCCATTATGGGATTGTGGACTACTTGCTAGAACAACTTACCTCCAAAATTGAAGAGTTTGACTACTTGTGAAACTACTTACCTCAGTAAATTAAACGTTTGACAACAAAAGTGCTCCGCTGAGCAGAGACAATTTTACGTTTTACATAAACACATATTCACACTTCTTACGAAGAATATTACTTAGTTCAAATTCAAATCAAGACACATATAAGTGTGACGTTAGTAAGTGATCACAACAAAGTAATCGGGTTTTATGTATATGGAACTATTTTGTCGGACTCTTGACATACATATGTCCCCACCGAGATGGTCGGCTTTGGGATGATAAACACAACTGTATATTGGATGGACAAATGGCAGAGGCGCCATACTTTGTGCGGATGGTGCACAATATCGCTAACCACATGTCATTTTACGGTACATAGTAAAATGTTTTCATCACATTTCAAAACTCCTTTAATATAAATAACTATTGCATTTATTTATTTGCTTTTGTATAGTATTGTCTGTCAACAGCTGTAAACTAGCAAAGCATTTTTGTCCGTTTTATAAATCTTGCAAAAACCTGCCATACACTGGTCATATATTCAATATTATACATTACATTTTTCTATATATTTGTATATTCAATTGTTCCTAATTTCTGGATAGTGATGATAATGTTTACCACTGTTACTGCTGCAGCAGTTGCTACTACTACTACAACAGTTGTTACTAATGACATTACAATTACAATAATAAAAATAATAATAATAATAATAATAATAATAATAATAATAATAGCAATAATAATAATAATGATAATAATATTAATAATCAAAATAATAATAATAATATTATTATGCCTGATAAGTTGCATTTCAATGTATATACTGATAAAATAATTCATACAAATAACAAGCATTTTCAGAGCAAATGTGTACAAATGTCAAGTATTGTGATGTTGATAAAGAAATCATTTTTGCTACTTCCATTTTTTCCAATGATATGCATGAGAAAATAGCATATAAATACAATGTGCAAATGCTACTTGATGCAAAGAGTTATACTGCATCAGGAATTGTGACATAAACACTAAAATTTGTAGGTTATTCTTTTAATTGGACGTCTGCTTGTTCTCAATATTCTGTAAAACTGTAAGATGTAAATAATTGTGATATGCTATTTGTCTCTAATGGGTTCGTTTTAGCTTATATGCGCTTTTTGGGAGTTTACTTTTTAAAAAAAAGTGTTCGTATAAATGAGTGTACATGAGCGTTCTGTCACATTTTCTAATTAACCTGTATCATGAACTCAGTTTTAACTTAAACTTGGTAGATAAACATCCGCATATATCAGATGGTAAATCCATGCTTTTGCAGTGCCAACCCTGCTAATTAGCAATATTGGGCAAATATTTACTCAGGATATCTTTGTCATTTCGTTGGAGCTTACCTACAAGATCAATGCTATTTGCAGGTAAACAGTACCAAACGTTCTTACGGCACAATGATATTACGCCAGCGAAGAGGAGTCATTTAGTTACTGACAACAGAAAGATGGTCAGATCCTTACTTAATCATTCAGGTTTGCTTCGGAGCTGGACATATATATTCATATAGCTAACTGTGGTACTATTTAGGCTACCAGAAAATGTAATTGGCATTACTATGGTCGTTATCGAATGCCGACAGTATTAATGAGCATTGGAATAGATCGCCTAAACAGGAATAAATGAATAAAAACTGTGGCTGAAAAATACGTTTTTTAATTGTATTTCTATTTATGTTATGCATTATCCCCTTGAAGCTATTATATATTTTGCTGGAGGTCATCAAAGCAGAAAATGCCGACTTCTGCATGTGGGTGTTGATGGGGTAAGCTATTTACGATAAAACATACTAAAGCCACACAAATATAAAATCCACAAACCGGGCATGATTGACTGTTGTTGTTTTGCTTTGTTTAGTTTTATTTTTTATTATTTTTTAAAATTTATTTTAAAAACTTATATTGCATTTTTGTGTTACATCTTTTGTTCTTCTGCAACATATAATTTTATCTTAAGTTGTTCTTTAATCTGGTGTGTGTTTATCATGGAATAGTTAAATGTCTTGCTCTTGCTTTTATATCCCACTAATCATGATTTTTTGTAAAAAAAAATAACCCCTTAAGCTGTATTTTCTCTTTCATTGTTGTGTCGTGCACGCTGTCAAAAAATTATGTAGTTAAAGCATTTTGCAGACATTCTAAAATTGATAACATGTACGGTCTTAAAATAACTGACAATATAAACGGTCACAAAAAGGTATTAAGCTCTGAACAATATTAGTCAGTTATCACACTAAAATGTTTAAATTGATGTCTGCATCGATCTAGTTCTTATTTTCTCTATTTTTTGTTCTTTTTGTTTCTCCATATTATCGGCAAGAACAAGTGTGATAGATGCGATCAACATTATTATGACTTCAATGAAGTTATTCAGCTTTGCTTTGGATAACCACCTAGATTGTGACATAGGATATAGAGTAAGGACTATACATGATCAGACCGGCATGGTATGGTACTTGTCTAAAACCCGTATGGGATTAAAGACTAATTTGAATAGAAACCAATATAAAATGAACACATTATTGTTGTTAGAGGATCAAATGTCATAAAGAAGAACGGAGACACACTTTTCAAGGGTTTGTTTGTGCAAACATCACGTATATACGATTATGAGTTCAAGGAACAAACCATTGTGTATTTTGGAATAGCTGCAAGTCACTACAAACAATATAAACGTTTTGAAGCATGCATACAACAAATTGAACAGGAGTACAGAAAGCTCGTGCGGTTAATTTCTTGAAAAAAACATTAAGGTTAATGAATGATCCGGACAATGCATGCAAATATTCTATGATAAACTCTGTTTAGTAAACAACTTAGAACAACATTGTTGAAGAAAAAGCAACAATAAGAACAGTCAATATGCTGGCATGGTTTACCAGTAACAAAATAGCTCCTCTTTACTGACTTATTGTCATTCTGACGTCAGAAAATTTGGTACTACCGACATGCATAGTGTGATGCTGAATAGCTGCATTTTCCTAAAAGCCTTTCAAACCATTATACATATGTTAGTTCCGAAAGGGTTAAACAAAAGGAAAACAGAAAGGACATGTCTAATTCAGTGAGTCGGAGAGACTGATATACTTACCTGACCAAATATATGTCAAGAGTCCAAAGACAAAAATAAATACACCTTTTTCCATTGTCAAGACTGGCTGGCGTCTATAGAAATACTGATCGGCTTAGTCACTAGCGTCTAGCTAATATATAAAACTCGTTGGAGGTAAATTCTGATAGTCAGGACTAATCTGTTCTAGCCACGATTTTGTACATTCTCGTTGAAATTGTTGGTCCAAATTTAAGTAACACAGACAATAACAGCCACGTGGCAAACCCTTCAGAGTTCTCCGCTTCACGCTTTGTTAATTATAGCAACGTTTGTGAAAATGGGAGTGTTGAAGTATATTTGTTCCATCGAGGTCCAAATTTCAATATTGTGTACATTTATTTAATAATAAGAAAATGTATCATAGCCAAATTTTAAAACTGTTCATGAATATATATGAAATCTAGAGAACAATTGCAAACATAGCAAGGTACTTCTTATATACTTAATCTTTGCACAGAAACGTTTGGAAACCTTCAAAAAAGAAGAGTACAAAATAAAAAAACAACTTCTATTTTTTTAATGACGGTAACAATGTGTTTCTTAAAAAAAAATGTGCATATATATTAATGAAATTTACTTTATAATACAAAAACTTTGCCTAAATGAAACATATTTCACAAAACGGATAGAACTCTTGAGAAAAATAAGCATGTAATACAACTGCGAACTTCGAAAAAACGACATTTTGTTGTAACTCATAAGTGCTAATGTACACAAAGCGCAATCAGGGGCGCAAACTGTACCCAAATATTGTATTTGTTCTATAACATTTCGATAAACCATTGTATGCATATTTATTTCTTACGCCTAATGGGAAACATTGTTTTTAAGAGCTTTTGTAGAACTAGTTAGATAAACGCAATGGTCAGTGACCCGCAGATCAGATAATCTATAGGCTACTTATACGACTTATTATTTAAATTCAGGATTAAAGAAGGTACTTATGTATTTTGAATTTGTGAAGGCCGTAGGACCAAAAGTACATAGGAAATTAAAAGGTTTGGTGTCTTCAATAAATATTGCATAATTAGGATGTATTTAAAGAGTTGGTATTGTATTGTTTACAGTTAAGAAAGAACACAAATCACTGTAGACAAATGTTGAGAGGTAGATATTTGCGAAGACAACCATGTTTTAGTTACTTATAGATGCATTCTCAATAGACTTGTCCGCAGCCTAATTCTGACTTTTTTCAAGATCTCTATAATTTATAGTATGTCCGATGAGACAGAGAAGAAATCTTAAACATAGAGAAAACCGTGTGTACATTTACTATGGGTCTGTTGTGTTTGGTTTTGATTGACACTGATCAGCTTTTGTACAATCTTGTATATTACACATATAGATATTGCGCACACCACCAAAGTGTTATTCTTCAAAATTCAGTGATGTGCGCTTGTAATATTTAAAACTTCCGCAAAACTTACAGACATGTACCTAGCTTTATAAAAGGCCTGCGTGTGCGTTGTCGAACTAGACATTTATTGAACAACATGCTATAGTAGTAGACTTATTTGGTTGTTTCTGAGTTAAAGATCCAGACCAAATCGTATGCTTTAGTGATATAATGACGCTTATGTTTCTTATTTAAATACTCAATGTGTTGTTGTATTTTATATGTTATATAATTATACACCAAACCAAGGTTAATGACAGTGGGTAATCACTTTATATATCTTTTTCTATCCGTGTACAAATACGGACACAAAGTCGGCACTCCTAAAATCACAAGGGTGAGACTTTGTGTCAGTGCAGAAATAAACAATCGTCTCGAGGTCACTGCATCATGCTTGCTTTCTTGTGCATATAGCCTATATACAATATTAGGAAAACGATTAGGTCACATTGATGTGATTTGTTTTTCCTGGTTGAATTGAAATTGACAGTTACATATTTTGAAACTTCTCACCTGTGTCTGTTTAATTTCCCGCTTATTTATTCATTTTTGACACCTTTGTAGAGCGACCTTTTTTCTTCTTGACTCATCTTTTAGATTTTATAAAAACCCATTTCTCAAACAGTGTTTATGATCGTTCATGGATATCAAACTACTGATCATTGTGTAGTTTGTCCTTGGTTGCTATCGCGCCTTGATGTGTCTGATCAATCCTTTTGGGGGAATTTAGTGATGTCATAAACAGCACTGATATTGAGTGTAATTGCAAGATATCCTTATTTTGATCTTGACATTTTCCAGTGTATTGCATTCTAATTTTCCCAAACCCCAAACTTCTGATTCCTGGTTGAACATTGGCAGGAGCAATTTGTCGTAGACTGATACTAGGACTTACTATGTTAAAATATCGAGAGTGTTTCTCAGAAGTGTATGTGTTAATTGTTAAAGCTATTTGTTTAACACAAAAGATTCTCCATATGAGCTCGGTCAGCTAAGGCTCCATGCATTTCCATAAGAGATCCTGCAGTGATATAAATAATACCAGTATATGAAGGAATCAACACACGCATAGCAACGAATGTGGGTTCAAATTACTAGATTTTAAATCATTGAATTAGCGAGTTTGTGCATGAATGTTGGAAAGTAGTGGATACAGACAACCTAAAGCCAGCATCTCAGATATGTATATTGTCACCTCCCTTATGTTATAAGTTCTCATTATTACAAACGGAGAAGTTCGAAATAAACAACGGAACTATTAAATAACCTTGTTCAAAATATTTGTATTGACTATAGTCTACAATTGTATGTCGATAGTAAACTCCTAACTTTATGTGGACTGCCGAATATGTGTCCCCAGAGTGTCAAAATAGCAATCTTTGAATATACACAGATATAATGCAAGTAAGTGGATCCGTTCACATTACTATTTATATCCCAGCAATTGGATCATACAACGTTCTGGTAAATCCTTTAGCCTAAACGTACACATCTGTAATGGTCGAAACATGACACTCGCTACAATTTATGATTTTTTTGTACCGCCCACCAGCGAAAAATCCTTTAATAAAAGCAGATTGAATAGCTATGGCAATGATCAGAAAAATATGTCGATAACGTTACACACTACATATATTGGCACTGCTATTAGGAACAAAATGATGGAGGCACTAGGAAAAACAATGCCAATCCATAGTTATCGCACGTGAAGCGCAAGAATATAGGAATCTATAGTAAGTCTTAGTTGTGCAAAAGTAATGTATTGGTGTCGATTTTGAAAACGCTAAGTGAAGTGGAATCCATAGCGGAACGGGGGCGGGGAGTGGGGAGTGGGCGAAGAGCAGATTATTTCCTTAGCATCGACAGCGTGAATAGAGTTTGTTATTTTTATGCATTAAATCCTGATTTGTTAGACTGATGATACTCATATCATGTAGCATAATTAGTTTGATGGTAGTCATATCACGTGGTATAATTAGTCGGATGATAGTCATATCATGTAGTATGATTATGACGTTCATAAAATAATAATGTAGTATTAACGATTTATCCAGAGTTTCAAGGGTATTAAAATGTTTCCCCTTGGTGTAGAACTCGAGGCACGTGCGCCCTTTGAAGCTAAATTGTATTCATAATGTATAATTTGCCATCTGATAAGTAAAGGAGTTAATTGTAACGAATGAAAGTGCTAAGAAAGTTATGATTATTGTATCCCTTTGCATGTTAATATATTCTAATTGTTCAAATTAAGATTCATCAATTTCAAAACTCTCTGTTCCCACCATCCGACCTTCCCTCAGCTTTTATGGCAAGTTGTATATTAATCCTTGATTTATTTGTGTGCTTGTTTGCTTTACAAACAAGATTTATAAAAACATTATTTGAAAATTACACCCTGCCATCCTCCTGTACTTGCAAAAACAGGATGTACCTTCTTTGTTAATTGTTTATTTTGCTAATACTCGACGAATGCGGTCTATACCTCGTCGACATTTTGTACCCTTAAGCAATGTTTGTATGTAAAACGTAACATCATCGGCTGACTTGTGCTAAGCGTTAGGAGTGCTACTTAATTTTATTTCTTCGCAGTGTTGCAAGCAAATATTTTTCGCATGATCTTTACTCAGAAAATAATCTCACATATAAATAATAAACTCACCCTGGGTGTGTCTGGGCTTAGTCCTAAGAGAAAGGGGGAGACAAATGATAAGATAAGTTTTGTTCGACTAGATAAGTACAGTATATATACCTGTATTTTTATTCAGCGTTTTAACCATCAGCAAGTATGTACAGATGTATTTAATTTTGTTACACAAATTGATTGATGCCCTTTTGATGTGCACAATCAACTCAAATCTATCATATTTACAAACATTCAATCCATACATGAAATTTTTATATTTTCATATACATGCACGCGTCTACATACATACACTTACTTTAGCAATTTTGGAGTTGATTTCATCATCGATGTGGATTGCAAGTGATTGTGTGCTGCCGAGATAGATGAACTTGTCCACTGCCACGAGAATTTCGCCATTTACTGTGATGGTTGGTTCTACGTACGATCTTTATGGTGCAGGCTGGTGCATCACGTCTGTCTTATTGATACTGATTGTGAGGCCGCAATTGTCACAAGTTTGAAGAGAAATGGTCCATACTGTGTTACATGTCAGACTCAGATTTGACATTCAGGGAAAAGTTCTCAGCAAATAGGAGATCACGAACAGTCGCTTCCCGTAGCTTCGTCTTGGCCTGTAGTCTTCTTAGAGTGAAGAGCTTGCCGTCTGTCCGGTATATGATCTAGATCCCAGTGTCGAAGTTACGGAAGGCATCAGTAAGCATGGCAGAGAACATCATACTGAAGAGTGTTGGGGCCAACACACAGCCTTGCTTGACTCCAATGATGACTGGAAATGGTTCAGATGACTCACCGTCATGCTCAACACGAGCGAGCATACCATCATGACATTGCCGAACAATCACAATGAGTTTCTCGGGCAACCAAATTTTGCCATGATCTTCCAAAGGCCTCCACGGGTGGGTGTGTCAAAGGCTTTTGTCAGTTCGATGAATGTCGTGTACAGGTTGGAGTTCTGTTCCTAGAATTTCTCCTGGAGTTGACGAGCTGCAAACACCACGTCTGTGGTCCTTCCTCCTTTTCTGAAGCCGCACTGACTCTCTGGCAGGAGCTCTTGATCGATGTGATACACAAGACGACTCTGCAGAATTCTGGGAACGATTTTGCCGGATATTGACAACATGGAGATGCCCCGATGGTTGTCGCATAATTGTACGTTGCCTTTAAACTTGCACAAGTGGAAGATGTATGCATCCTTGTACTCCTGGGGTATAGTTCCATGAGTCCACATTGACTGGAAGAGTTCAGTCAGTTTCTGTCCCATGTACGAGACTTCTGCTGGAGCATTTGCTCCAGGTATTTTGTCATTTGACAGCAGTCGACTGCTTTAACAGTTTCAGTCAGTTCTGGAGGATCAATAAGTGATATATTGATTTCCACGATGAATTGCCTCCTTGTTGATTACATGACTGTTGATTGAGGATGTTGTTGAAGTGTTATGCACATCTTTAAAGTAGATTGTCTTTAAAGCATCATACAAGTTCTTCATGTCATTCCTGTCTGCGTAGGACTGAATCTCATCTGCCTGATTGCTCAGCCTTGAGTCCTGCAACTCTCTGACTTTGCATTGGACAGTCCTCTTGATGTTGTTGAATTCTGCCTTCTTATATGATGAAGTGCTGTATTCTAAATATGCCTTCTGTAGGGAATGCTTCTCATTCAGAAGTCTCTATACGGCAGCATCGTTATCATAAAACCAATCTTGTTGTTTACGTGTGGTGGGACCAGGTGTTTTGGATGCAATTAAGTATATTGAGTCTCTGAAGGATGCCCAGTTTTCCTCGATATTCTCGGAGGTTGTATCGATTTTATCCAGTTGGCTGCACAGTTCTTCGGCAAATACTTGTTTCTCATTCTCCAGTTTCAATTTGGCGACTTTAAGATTTTTTGGGCACTTTCTTGCCTTGTGGTCGCCTGCTAGGGTGAATCCGGATATTGAGCATATAGACTATGAGCCTGTGGTCAGTCCAGGATTCCGCACATTTCATTGCCTTCGTCACTTGTACATCATGTATGTCTCTTCTCCTGACGATGACGCAGTCACTAAGATACCAGTGCTTGTAGCGTGGGTGCACCCAAGACGTATTGTTGCGGTTTGGCATGCTGAAGAATGTGTTGGTGATTAGGAGGTCATGTTCAGCTCATTTACCCAGTAGTAGGAGTTCGTTGTTGTTGCATCCGCCAAATCCATTTTTGCCAACGACACCTGGCCATGTCTGGTGAGCTGTGCCAACTCTAGCATTGAAGTCACCAAGGGTGATGAGCTTGTCTGCCTTTGGTACTTCTGCAATAAAGACTCCAGGTCTTCATAATATTTGTCCTTGATCTGATCTGGGTCGGTCATGATGGGTGCATGGGCGCTTGTGATAGTTGCATGTGTTTTTCTAGACAACGGGAGTCTCATTTGCATTAGTCTGTCATTCATGCCTTTTGGGAGATTTGTACGCTTGCTAACTAGCTGTGATATTATGTCAAAACCAAACACAAGCTTCACTTCGCTCTTCTTTACTTCGAAGAAGGTATAGCCGGCTCAAACTTCCTTGAGTTTTCCTTCCTCAGCTAGGCGAGTTTCACCCAGGGCTGCTATATGGATGTTGAATCTAACCTCTTATCTACCAACTAGAGCTGTTCTTCTCTCTGGTCTATATGCTGATGTACAGTCCATTAATGCGCGTACGTTACAGGCACCAATGGTCAGTTGCGTCACCTTTGTCTTCTTGTTAGATTTTCTACCGCTAAGGTATCCAGCCTTGTGACACGAAAAAAAGAAAAGAGCAAATGAGCCACTATGTGTATATAAAATGAATCAACCTGTGTCAGCCAGAAAGGCGCTTGGAAGCAGCTGGTCCCATGTACGACTCGCGTTAAGGGCCGCATAAAACTAGCAACTCAAACAAGTCTGAGTGAGGAAAAATTACTGTCGCGTTGGAAAAAGATCTGCAAAATAAATGCAGTTTCTCCTTGAAGGTGGTTACTGGTTTATTGCCCATGTACTATCTACAGGGAGGGGCTTCTGGTGTAGTGATGGGTCCTTTTGCAAAACGTTTTCAAGGTTAATTCGACTTTATTTATCCTATAGAATCACGAGTAATTTGTTTTGGAATTAAATGAAAGAGAAGAGTGGAATTTGTCTCATCCTGGCACGCATTAGGTGTTGGCAGGTTTGTGTTCTTTATTATGTATCTTAAGTGCTGTGAATACGCGGAAAGACTAGTTAAAAGTGAAATTTTTAAAATGCCACAACCCATTGAAGTAGTTAGTGCGTAACATGGCATATCATTTAGTTGAAATGTTATATTGGATGGGCTATTACATTTTGTGTGAAAGGTGATGACTTTGTATCTTGTGTGTGTGTGGCCCAGTGTAGCACAATAGTACGACACAGGGACTTTCCTTTCACGCAGTAGTAAGAAGAGTGGCATATTTCATATCATATTTTACATACTGATAACTATCTTCACTAATTCCTGGTTCGGTGGGGCTTGAATAAAATTGACATTTTGCTGGCAATTCGGCTTTATTTAACCTTTCAAATGAATTCAAGTATTTATATGGATAAATATCTTCTATCAAACATGTTTTCTGGTTTGCAGAATTTAAATTGTTTCTGTGAATTATTAATCGTTTATACGTTTGCTAACTTGATCTACTGACTGGTTCATACACCAATATATGTCTAGAAATCGTATTGATCTGTTTATGAAAACTTCTTTTGGTAAATCTATCAACTATAAACTTCTTACTAAACGAAATATATTTTCATCATTACATTGTATTATTGATACTTCTTGATTTTGATCTTTTTCCTAAGACCTTGATCAGAACCATATCTAGATAAAATATGAATAAATACTAATATATTTTGATTATTTCTAAAATAAATTACATTTTAGATATCCAGGATATCTGTATTTTCTACGTATGTGATCATGATCTCTCACTTTGTAGTTGCAAGGTGAAGGAGTCCCGTCAATTTCTTTAGTATTCTTTTCATCGCCTTCATTAACAACTTCATTACATTTGCCGATTCGTCTATGCATGAGCTGGAGGCGACCGCCTCGATTTCTTCTTTATTCTCTTCGCTGTTAATACCCTTTTGATGGAATTATATTTATTTTTCATTTTCTCTTAGTAGTGTATATCATTTTGGCGTTTCTTGATCTTAGTTCCTGATTAACAGGTTTTGAAATTGATTGCAAATATTCGCAAAATTTAGTCATGCCGTCTGATCCTCTGTAAATTGTTGGCGCATAGTTCTTGTAAATTTATTTAATGTAAAGGCAAACTCCTGATGGTGTGTATTTTGTTGGTTTTGTTGTCCATGATGTATTCGAGTCCCGTTTACAATTACTTATAGGCTCAATAAGTCTTTCAAAATAACAATATATAACAATAAGAACATTTAGTTGGTTTGGGTAGTTTTTACATTTAACAACATAACCCTTTTCTGACACTATGTCTATTGCATTATTTATTTGGCTGCATGCTCTTTTATGCTATTTAAACTTTAATTCAGAATCGAATAAATTGAAGCACTTCTTGCATAAAATTTGTGTTTGTTGTTCTTTTTTTCTTTCTATTTCTTCTATTCTAACTGATCTGTATTTCCTTCTTGACTGGTTCATATATATTAATGCATAAATTAACTTATTTTCAGTGCTTTTGCATCTTGTAATTTTATTAGACATTTATGAATCCCATCTTGCTTTTTATCGAGGTTATATTTTTGTGGCCCATAGGAATGATCCCTTGGTGGGTTTACAATTGATTATATTGCACGAAGAAACAACAATTGTAATCTTTTTGTAGATTTATGTAGTTTTTTTATAATTTTATAAAAAAATTTTTTTAAGGATTCTGTCATTTCCTCCATTATTATAACAGTAAGAATTAGCTATATTTGCACATTTCTTACAACATTTGTATATTATATTTCTGCGTTCTATTTCATCAATCGAATTAATTTCGAGACACACGTTGCACCTAATTGGACTATTATATATATATATATATATATATATATATATATATATATATATATATATATATATATATATATATATATATATATTAGTACTATAAAGTACAGTACTATATATTAAATTAGCACTATTAAAT
Source organism: Margaritifera margaritifera (assembly GCA_029931535.1). Classification (NCBI taxonomy): domain Eukaryota; kingdom Metazoa; phylum Mollusca; class Bivalvia; order Unionida; family Margaritiferidae; genus Margaritifera; species Margaritifera margaritifera. Next base: position 626,605 of record JAQPZY010001203.1, on the reverse strand, counting down.
TGGACTTAGGACAGGATCGCGATATCAGAACTGTCCTGCCCTAGGACTGCGCTTCGCTAAGGCTCTCGAACATACTTTGCTAGGGCTTAGCTTCGCTAGTGGTACAACATTTTCTGCTGGTTCCCAATTATTAAGAAATTCATCATATTCAGTAGATACAAAAGGTAAAGTTTTAAGGGAACCAATATTTTGCTAATACCCCAGACCACATACCACCAAACAGGAGCAATGAAAGTGTTGTGGGGTGGCATTATCTGTTTAAAGAAATATAGAGAAAAGGACATAACATTTCACGCAGACAAGGTGTTTCAACGCAAAAATTAGTGCGCTTGGCTGACACTAGGAAGTAAAGAGCTCTGTGGGAAAAACTGTGTTGGCATGCATATGGCTGAATCTAGAATACGATGTAGCGCTTACCCATGTTGGAAGTGTGGTGCTGAAACGTGGACTGTTTATAGGATATGTGTGAGTTTTGATGTCAACCATGCAAGAAGAGACATAAACAGAGCAGAAAACAGTTTAACTCGCTCCGCACATGTGAAATCTTCCGGTTGTAATTATTATGCAAATCCACTCAACAACTCTTCGACATTAATGTTTGGGGTTTCGCTTTCTTGTGCTGCTTTAAAAACAGCAAGTGCCAGAGATCTTGATATGGTTGGTTACGCGCTTAACTCAAAGTAGCTGGGTTAAAATGTAGTTGGTAAGGTACGCGTTATGAAGAGGTGCTAGTTCGGTGGTAGCGTTAGCGACAAGCATTATCGGGAACAAATTTATACAGAACGTCGGCGCTGTTCGCATCAATATTTTCCCTAAACTCTCGTTTCGGAGAAAGTCATGTACCTCAGCTCGGCTCTTAGTTTTAATGACGTTATTTTCTTGCAGCACATCTCTGAATGAATCTTCGTAATTACAATAATATAGCGCGATAAAGGACGTCTGCTCAGGAAAGTCTTTAGCGACAGAGTTGTTTCTCTGGAAAATGACCCAAACGCTGATTCCGGCATGGCGGTTGACATAGGCGAATTTAGTAAGGTTCGTTTTCTTATGCCGGGCGCCATTAAGAAAGGCACAATCGTTGAGCAGAAAGAGCGTGGTGGTGCCTTAAAACTATTTTGCTAGGGCAGAGAGCATGTCATCAAGATTGCCTGAGTTGATCAAATATATTTCGCGTCTTTTTTGCCGCGTGCCAACCGCCGGTCGTAAGACTTGCTCAAGCCAATAGAATGGAACATAATGACGACGGAAAAGTCACCGACATCTAACTCTGGCAGCTTTGCGTCCTTGATAGACTCCCTCGTCACTACCTTCAATGCGACATCCCATTGCTGGTATCGCATCTGCCCCTGGGTATATATTTTTTTTGGGACGCCCTCTGTTGTCACCGACACCTTGTTGATGTGGGAGTTATATAAGTGCTCATTGTCGCGTGCAAAATCTGCCCTTTGTGTTCGAACCTCGAAGAATAAAAGTATTGCCATCATTCTTTTCATTGGCGAGTTTATGTTGATAATCCACACACTTTTATTCGACACCATCCTGCGATGGCGCAGAACTTGATATTAAAAATGTCATGTACTGATTTATAATCAGGCGGGCCATGTCCGGGTGGGTAACAGTGTCGAATTCCAGCAACATTGCACTAATAGTTACTGCTCTTGATCACCCTGCCGTAGTCGTTAAGCGTCATCTCAGAGGTGATCGGTCTGAAAGGGCTGACTGGTAACCAGAGATCCTTGTAGACACCGCTTTGGGCCTGCCCCTCTATTCAAAGCAGTGCCTGAGACAATGACATCATACTCGCTGAGGCTTGAAAATCTGAGAAGTAGTTGCTTTTTTTGGTATATTGTACTTGGGTTATTATTCACAACGGTGCTGTGGACTCCCCTTACACCAATAGAGCGTCTGAGGTAGCGAAATACGCCGAATATGTTTCTGCACTGACGACATACTCGCAGTGATAATGGAGTTCACGCGCCGTCTCTTCAATAAGCGGGCATAGCTACACCACAAAGGCTCAAGGAGGCTTTGGTTTTGAAATGACTGGCCGGGAAGATCCCGATGTGCCAACAACTGACTGGGAATATCCGAATGAGCCTTATAAAGAAGCTTCGTGTATCAACTATACCTGCTATTTTGACATAGATCCTTGTATTGAAAGTCAGCTGCAAGAACTCCAAAAAGGAGACTTAAGAGCAGCTTTGACTGATTTCTCAATGTGAAGGTTGATAACCTTTTTAGGCATAACGGCCTAAAAACAATTTCCACCTATGCAGACTATCAAGTGAAAAACGATTTATTAATGGTTAAGACGTACAGAGATTAAATATATCTTGAGCATTAGGTTGCAGGAAAAGCTGTGCCGTACGCCATTTCATATCGCCAACAATGATATAATGTAAACATATATGAATATTTGTCAACAGAAAAGCAAAAACGAGCTGTCAGCATAAAGGCAACACAAACACTACAAAAACAACAAGAAGAGTTGCGAATGAAAACGAGGGCGTACTCAGATGAACTGCTAGCTGCGGCAAGGTCCATGGACACGGCGTTCAAAGAAGTGATGGTACAGGAACCTAACACCTTCCCAATGCGATACATCCTTGGTTTCAATCGACGAGATTTTAAGTAATCCCTAGAAGGCTCCAGAGCTCAATAGCCACATCGACGTAGAAGATAAAAAGCTAACCCGGGTAGAAAAAAACACAAGCCTATCCAATGCGGAAAGAGAAAGAATGAGCCAGGAGATACGAGATCGCATTAAAACCTAGAAGTCAAACACGGGCTGAGGCTAGAGGCTGCCATCACTTACCATGAATCCCTTGATCAAAATAACTCTAGACCAGAGGCTTAGATCACACTTTAGCGAACAGGGCATCATAGTTGCCTCGATTCATCATAAGCACGATTGCACTTGCGATCACTGGCAGTCACTGCACGTAGACCTGAACCCGGCGGTGCAAATGAATAGATAAACAAAGTACCTACAGATGCTGGCCGGTATTCTGAAAACGCTAGCAGAAAAGCGGCATCGGATCTGCCTGGAATTGTGGGGTCAATTGTATCGTTCTAACTTAACACCGCTGGCAATGCCATAGGCTGGCTGGCTGGCAAACCTCGTGCTGCTTGTCATCGCTATAGTGGTCTAGTTATTTGCCGTTCTACTTGATCAATTCGCCAAGATCAACGAACTCTAGCAGTCGTTTCGTCGGCGCTTGCAGTCGTTATGTGCTGTTCCAGTGCGCTTAGAAGAGAAAACAGATGTCTTTAATCCCCATTGTGATGCCGCCTACGACTAGTGCCGCTTTATTCACATCGTGGTATTCGGCTTCTTTGACGCCTGTATTTTTTGCCCACTTCTTCATGCTCTATCTTATGGGTTGTCGATCTGCTTCCTCTCGAGCATATGCTCGCGGCTCTTGTCCTTTTATCCGGGACGCATCGATCGTAACGTTGGTGCAGCCTCCATGTCGTCGGTCGTCTCCTGACTGACTGTTTTGTTGTTGTTAAATCGAACATGAGTTCCAACTTTAAGCTCCATGTCAGAAGGAATCATGTAAAGACCGCCGCAGGGTTTAGTCATTATTTTTCTTATTACGTCCGGTTATTAGCTATCGATTTTGAGACGTCGTCAGCGCCGGAGATTTCTGCTTTTACGAGCGTGAGACACTGATTTTGCACGTCAAATACCTTACCTCCTCCAATTATTGAGGTCAGCGTCTGAGACTGTGCACCAAGGATTGACCAAACATACTCCCGGACGCTATCGTTGACACTCATCACACCGTGAAACCTTGCGACTTATCCAGAATAAAGTACACAAACCCATTTTTCGTAGTTCCGTCCTCATCCAAAGGTTTGTGACGTGCTGTTTTCCGCCTGTCGACTCCTCAAACATATCATGCTCGGTTTCATATATAATTGGGTCTGGCACGATGGCGGGGAGGATTTCCCACATTCCTGAGCCAGATTTATGGGCTGGCCATCAGGGCAAGTAACTGATATACATCACTCCCAGGCCAATTTTCATGCCATGTTTTATCTTCCAGTCGTCAGGTATATTCAAGAAAATTTATTTTTTCAAGTCAATGCCGTTTTCGAACTCGTCCCAACCTGATTCACCAGGAATTGGGCACTTCATCTGATTGAGAAACTTTCTCACATGTTAGAAATATGAAAGCGGTAATAGCTTCTCGCCAACGCCGGTAGTTCTCCGCTTGTTTCGACTGACACGAGATGATCGTGGAATCTAGCGCCGCAACCAGTGGTCGCTCACCATACGGCAAAGTTTACTTGATTTTGCTAGAACCTTATTTCATAGTCTGTACTATTTGAGTTCCTGTGATTATAAACCTCCACTATTCCAGACGAGGAGTATAAATCATTAGAGCTACCTGAAGCGACGGACAACAATACGCTAGCTGATGATGATGGAGTGTTGGGCCTGCTTGTAAAACAAGCGCCTGACATCGACAAGAAATACAAACCCCTGGAAGAGTATTTACACCATATTGCAGTTTACACGCCCCCTGTTCAAATCAAGACGGAACGAGAGTGCAAATCAGATAGACATTGCACACTGGGTCCACACAGAGCACTCTGAACCAAACCGTGTTCAGCTAAGGGTAATTGCGCTTTCGCTGCAGCAAACACACAACCCAAACGTACTGAGCGCATGCGAGGGGGATCGCGATTCCTACTACAATAACAATGTGGTATTTGGTTAAACAGATTCGGATAAAAACCTCGTCGGCAGTAACCTTTCCTTCTGAGTATGTAACGCCCTCTATCACTCAGCTCAGCAGACAACAAAAGTGCGAGTCTCTAGGGATAAGGGGAATGCTATGTTAAAAAGGGTAAGCAGATTCTGGGTGCCAATGCAAATATAACATTAGGCCACCATTTTGCGGCATGACGGCGACAAGGCGAAATTAAGATTAGGTTACCATGTTTTGTGGGTTTATAGTGACAAGGGGAAATCAATTATTAGACATGTTCATAGGTTTTATCTTTAATAAATTATATATAATGTCCAAGCAGGCGGGGTTTGTTTTATATACATTTGTACTATCCTAAATTTAAGGCATCAAGTTGTATTTCAAACATTTTGAGTATCAAGTCATGGACACATTTTCATTCATCAGTTTCGATGACAAATGTTACAAATGTGCTAAACCTGACTCATATATGTTTGCGTTACATTGCTCGCACTACATTTCATAAGATTAGTGACTAAGTGACTGTTTGGCGAGAGCGATTTTCTATTTGTATCAATTCACTGGCAGCAAATGTCAGGTGAAAAACATTTTGGTTCTTCACTCAGTTTGTTACAAAATGCAGCACTCTGGGTGTCAAGATGGGAAATCCTATTTTAAAAAGTGTTCATAGGTTTAACATTATGGATCTCTATTTAACATTGATGCCGTCGAGAGCACTTCATTATTAGGAAACCTTATAATCTTTAACTGGATTAACATTACGATGTAGGTTTAACATGTGTGGGTCTTTATAGTGTCACTATTCAACTCACCATTAGGAGTGACCATCATCCACTTATTTACTGACCGCACATGGTAAGATGTACAAAAGGATATAAAGAATATGTGGGAAAGAAAGAAAGAAAGAAAGAAAGAAAAAACGAACGAGAGATAGAGAGAGCAAGTGAGAGAAAGATCAAGTCCATATTATCTTCTAAACCAAAATGGCCCTCGTAAATCTCTTGGAAAAGGGATACTACACAAATGATTCCCAAATTAAACAAATGCCAAATCCATCCATTATAAAAAATGTGTGGATGTATGTGTGTTTGTGTGTGTGTGTGTGTGTGTGTGTGTGTGTGTGTGTGGGTGTGGGTGTGGGTGTAAGTGTGTGTCTGTATTTGAATATCTTTTCCATACACAACAAAAAATACGATAAAGAGATGTTTACGTTACTTGTATATTCTCGTGAATAAGAGTCATAATGAAATTTCAAAACATCACAAAAGTGCATTTTGTTCTTCCTTTCAATATGGCTTTCTAGTTTGAATATAGGAATCCAAGGCAAGAACATACACACCATATTATCCTCACACACTATTGTAATTCTATTCTTGTATTCTCACATAATTGAAATGATTGAAAACAGCTATAATGCTATATTCCTTCTATTTGTCAGTCCTAAATTTAAGACAGCAGGTTGTATTTTAAACATAGTGAGTATAAAATCAGCCAAATTCTCATTTATCAGCTTCGGAAGACCAGTATTATGTTGCTACATTGTCGGATGAAGGCAGACTTTTTGGCTTGTGCATGATTTGGTTTTGAAATTTGTTACAAATTGCCAGCATGCACTATCTTGACCTTACTGTCCTATATTTAAGTCGAGGACTGCAAATATTACCTAAGAATTATTGTTTCTATTTTTTTTTAAATATTATTTTTATTTTTAGGCCAGCGTTTTGCTTTCTTTCAACATTTTTCAAACTAACGAATTTGGCCTTTATAAACTTAAGATCTTTTGTAAAAGTTGTAAGCAGCTAGAATTCCAGCTTTTGAAAACTTCCAAACGAAATCCTACAATTAATATGACGAGTGAAATGCACCCTATGAAGAAACAAAGATCAGTTCGACATTCTTTTTCACGTATACATTGTGACTACGGCAAATTTTGATTACTTTAGCAAATCATTACGACATACAAAAAACTAAAAATAAAAAATATAACACACATATTGGTAATGATTAAGTAGTATCTCTGTTTTTGCAAGAGAAAATGGCTTTTCGAATGACTCAATGTACATTCCTAACCAGAGAGACCAGAGAGAAAGAGAGAGAGTGAGAAAGAGAGAGAGAGAGAGAGAGAGAGAGAGAGAGAGAGAGAGAGAGAGAAAGAGAGAGAGAGATAGAGATAGAGAGAGAGATAGAAAGAGATATAGAAAAAAAGAGTGAGAGAAAGAGAGAGAGGGAGACAGGGATAGAGAGAGAGAGAGAGAAAGTAAAATATGCAAACATATCTTAAACACCAAAAGTCATTTTCTTTACTAAAGTGGGTGCTACTCGAATAGTAAAAATCAGAGTATTCACTAAAGTGTGTGATATTGGAACAGTAATAGTCAATTTGTGTTCTCTGAAATATGTGCTGCTGCAACAGTAAAAGTCTGTTTACACACTACATTGTTGTTTTGTTCTCACTAAAATGTGAGCCACTGCAACAACAAAAGGATACTACTGTAACAGTAAAAGTAAGTTTTTTCACTAAATTGTGTGGTCATGCAAGAGTAAAATCAGTTTATTTCACTAAAATGTGTGCTACTGCAAGAGTGTAAGTTTGTTTCTACACGACATTGTATGCTACCGCAACAGTATAAGTCAATTTTGGTACTAAAATGTGTGCTACTGCAACATTAAAAGTCGGTGTATTCTATAAAATGGATGCTATTGTAACAGTAAGAGTCAGTTTTTTTCTCACTAAATTGTGTGCTACTGCAACAGTAAAAATCAGTTTTTCACTATAATGGGTCATATTGTAACAATACAAATCAGTTTGTTTTTACTAAATTGTGTGCTGCTGCAACAGTAAAAGTCACTTTTTTCACTAAAATGTGTCATATTGTAACAATTCAAATCAGGTTTTTTTCTTCAATAAATTGTGTGCTACTGCAACAGTAAAACTCAGTTGTTTTTTTCTCACTAAATTGTGCACTACAGCAACAACAAAAGTCGGTTCTTTACTAAAATGGGGTGCTATTGGAACAGTAAAGTCCGTATTCTTCGCACTACATTGTGTGCTACTGCAACAGTGTAAATCAGTTTATTCACTACAATCTGTGCATCTGCTTTCACTGTCTTCACTGTTTGCCATTTGACAAATTGGTTTAGATTTTTTTATCAGCTTCTTAAATTTTATTTTTTACCACCTCAGTGTTTATGTTAGAATTTATTCCTAGAAGAATTTGATGACTTTGTAAATTGTTCTTGTAGGTTAGTATGTTCATAACCATATCACTAGGTAACAAAAATATACCATCACCACCAACTTCATAGGTTAGTCTAAATTTTGAATCTAAAATATATTTCTGTAATCTTACTGTGACGTTTTCATTCGAGTCAAAGTCTTGCTCGCCAAATATTAATTTTCGGACAACTTGTTTACCTTGTCTTCGGCAGTAGATACAGACTGTGTAATAATTGTTCTATTTTGTACCGGAACACCATACAATATCTATCACATACAATCTAATCCTCTGATTTAGACGAGCTATTTCTTCAGCTGTATGTCCGCTGCTAACTTGTGGAAATGAATAAATCCATCCATTTTCTTCTTCTGGTATTGTTAGAGAGTTATAGTACTCAAGACTGTATCCTATGTACCATCATCTTTTCTCACCATTTGTCTGACTTATATCATCAGTCATTCCCTTCTCTCTTTTTGTAATAATTTCTAGGATAATTAATAGGGGTTAAACTCTAAACTTTTAGGTATATCCAATCACTATTAGGAGAAATATTAAAGTTATTACAGAATTTATTAAATTGTTTTAGATTTATGTTGTTGTTCGGAGGAAACAAATATTGATCAGTAGATAATGGAGATATACTCTTTGTGAGACGAAAGTACACTTGAAGCTAATATATATTGATATTGCTAACCCATGTCCAGGATATACATTCATATAACTTATTCCCCATCCTGCTGTTGCACACCGTGCCGCCCAATTGATTTTCCCAAAATATCCTAACACACAATGCTTTATATCTGTAGAAGGAATCTTCAGCATAAAATTGCAAAGTGTAATGAGCAACAAAGTTTAATGGCTTGTATATGAAATAGTCATTTTCTGTATAATATATATTCATCTCCTTAAACAGATATGCTATTCCTGTATCTGCTTATACACTAAAATTGGTTGTAGAACAAAGGGTAAGGCGTGCCTATTTTCAGCATAGATTCCATGATTTATTTATATAAATTTGCTATAAGAACTAAATGTACTGACTAATACAATCAGAGATACAAAGGTACGTGTCGGCTCAAGTATGATTGACAGGTATGGCATATCTTGATGGAATTATATTTATTTTTCATTTTCTCTTAGTAGTGTATATCATTTTGGCGTTTCTTGATCTTAGTTCCTCATTAACAGGTTTTGAAATTGATTGCAAATATTCGCAAAATTTAGTCATGATGTCTGATCCTCTGTAAATTGTTGGCGCATAGTTCTTGTAAATTTATTTAATGTAAAGGCAAACTCCTGATGGTGTGTATTTTGTTGGTTTTGTTGTCCATGATGTGTTCGAGTCCCGTTTACAATTACTTATAGGCTCAATAAGTCTTTCAAAATAACAATATATAACAATAAGAACATTTAGTTGGTTTGGGTAGTTTTTACATTTAACAACATAACCCTTTTCTGACACTATGTCTATTGCATTATTTATTTGGCTGCATGCTCTTTTATGCTATTTAAACTTTAATTCAGAATCGAATAAATTGAAGCACTTCTTGCATAAAATTTGTGTTTGTTGTTCTTTTTTTCTTTCTATTTCTTCTATTCTAACTGATCTGTATTTCCTTCTTGACTGGTTCATATATATTAATGCATAAATTAACTTATTTTCAGTGCTTTTGCATCTTGTAATTTTATTGGACATTTATGAATCCCATCTTGCTATTTATCGAGGTTATATTTTTGTGGCCCATAGGAATGATCCCTTAGTGGGTTTACAATTGATTATATTGCACGAAGAAACAACAATTGTAATCTTTTTGTAGATTTATGTAGTTTTTTTATAATTTTATAAAAAAAAATTTTTAAGGATTCTGTCATTTCCTCCATTATTATAACAGTAAGAATTAGCTATATTTGCAGATTTCTTACAACATTTGTATATTATATTTCTGCGTTCTATTTCATCAATCGAATTAATTTCGAGACACACGTTGCACCTAATTGGACTATTATATATATATATATATATTAGTACTATAAAGTACAGAACTAGATATTAAATTAGCACGATTAAATTGGACTTAGGACAGGATCGCGATATCAGAACTGTCCTTCCCTAGGACTGCGCTTCGCTAGGGCTCTCGAACATACTTTGCTAGGGCTTAGCTTCGCTAGTGGTACAACATTTTCTGCTGGTTCCCAATTATTAAGAAATTCATCATATTCAGTAGATACAAAAGGCAAAGTTTTTAGGGAACCAATATTTTGCTAATACCCCAGACCACATACCACCAAACAGGAGCAATGAAAGTGTTGTGGGGTGGCATTATCTGTTTAAAGAAATATAGAGAAAAGGGCATAACATTTCACGCAGACAAGGTGTTTCAACGCAAAAATTAGTGCGCTTGGCTGACACTAGGAAGTAAAGAGCTCTGTGGGAAAAACTGTGTTGGCATGCATATGGCTGAATCTAGAATACGATGTAGCGTTTACCCATGTTGGAAGTGTGGTGCTGAAACGTGGACTGTTTATAGGATATGTGTGCGTTTTGATGTCAACCATGCAAGAAGAGACATAAACAGAGCAGATAACAGTTTAACTCGCTCCGCACATGTGAAATCTTCCGGTTGTAATTATTCTGCAAATCCACTCAACAACTCTTCGACATTAATGTTTGGGGTTTCGCTTTCTTGTGCTGCTTTAAAAACAGCAAGTGCCAGAGATCTTGATATGGTAGGTTACGCGCTTAACTCAAAGTACCTGGGTTAAAATGTAGTTGGTAAGGTACGCGTTATGAAGAGGTGCTAGTTCGGCGGTAGCGTTAGCGACAAGCATTATCGGGAACAAATTTATACAGAACGTCGGCGCTGTTCGCATCAATATTTTCCCTAAACTCTCGTTTCGGAGAAAGTCATGTACCTCAGCTCGGCTCTTAGTTTTAATGACGTTCTTTTCTTGCAACACATCTCTGAATGAATCTTCGTAATTACAATAATATAGCACGATAAAGGACGTCTGCTCAGGAAAGTCTTTAGCGACAGAGTTGTTTCTCTGGAAAATGACCCAAACGCTGATTCCGGCATGGCGGTTGACATAGGCGAATTTAGTAAGGTTCGTTTTCTTATGCCGGGCGCCATTAAGAAAGGCACAATCGTTGAGCAGAAAGAGCGTGGTGGTGCCTTAAAACTATTTTGCTAGGGCAGAGAGCATGTCATCAAGATTGCCTGAGTTGATCAAATATATTTCGCGTCTTTTTTGCCGCGTGCCAACCGCCGGTCGTAAGACTTGCTTAAGCCAATAGAATGGAACATAATGACGATGGAAAACTCACCGACATCTAACTCTGGCAGCTTTGCGTCCTTGATAGACTCCCTCGTCACTACCTTCAATGCGACATCCCATTGCTGGTATCGCATCTGCCCCTGGGTATATATTTTGTTTGGGACGCCCTCTGTTGTCACCGACACCTTGTTGATGTGGGAGTTATATAAGTGCTCATTGTCGCGTGCAAAATCTGCCCTTTGTGTTCGAACCTCGAAGAATAAAAGTATTGCCATCATTCTTTTCATTGGCGAGTTTATGTTGATAATCCACACACTTTTATTCGACACCATCCTGCGATGGCGCAGAACTTGATATTAAAAATGTCATGTACTGATTTATAATCAGGCGGGCCATGTCCGGGTGGGTAACAGTGTCGAATTCCAGCAACATTGCACTAATAGTTACTGCTCTTGATCACCCTGCCGTAGTCGTTAAGCGTCATCTCAAAGGTGATCGGTCTGAAAGGGCTGACTGGTAACCAGAGATCCTTGTAGACACCGCTTTGGGCCTGCCCCTCTATTCAAAGCAGTGCCTGAGACAATGACATCATACTCGCTGAGGCTTGAAAATCTGAGAAGTAGTTGCTTTTTTTGGTATATTGTACTTGGGTTATTATTCACAACGGTGCTGTGGACTCCCCATACACCAATAGAGCGTCTGAGGTAGCGAAATACGCCGAATATGTTTCTGCACTGACGACATACTCGCAGTGATAATGGAGTTCACGCGCCGTCTCTTCAATAAGCGGGCATAGCTACACCACAAAGGCTCAAGGAGGCTTTGGTTTTGAAATGACTGGCCGGGAAGATCCCGATGTGCCAACAACTGACTGGGAATATCCGAATGAGCCTTATAAAGAAGCTTCGTGTATCAACTATACCTGCTATTTTGACATAGATCCTTGTATTGAAAGTCAGCTGCAAGAACTCCAAAAAGGAGACTTAAGAGCAGCTTTGACTGATTTCTCAATGTGAAGGTTGATAACCTTTTTAGGCATAACGGCCTAAAAACAATTTCCACCTATGCAGACTATCAAGTGAAAAACGATTTATTAATGGTTAAGACGTACAGAGATTAAATATATCTTGAGCATTAGGTTGCAGGAAAAGCTGTGCCGTACGCCATTTCATATCGCCAACAATGATATAATGTAAACATATATGAATATTTGTCAACAGAAAAGCAAAAACGAGCTGTCAGCATAAAGGCAACACAAACACTACAAAAACAACAAGAAGAGTTGCGAATGAAAACGAGGGCGTACTCAGATGAACTGCTAGCTGCGGCAAGGTCCATGGACACGGCGTTCAAAGAAGTGATGGTACAGGAACCTAACACCTTCCCAATGCGATACATCCTTGGTTTCAATCGACGAGATTTTAAGTAATCCCTAGAAGGCTCCAGAGCTCAATAGCCACATCGACGTAGAAGATAAAAAGCTAACCCGGGTAGAAAAAAACACAAGCCTATCCAATGCGGAAAGAGAAAGAATGAGCCAGGAGATACGAGATCGCATTAAAACCTAGAAGTCAAACACGGGCTGAGGCTAGAGGCTGCCATCACTTACCATGAATCCCTTGATCAAAATAACTCTAGACCAGAGGCTTAGATCACACTTTAGCGAACAGGGCATCATAGTTGCCTCGATTCATCATAAGCACGATTGCACTTGCGATCACTGGCAGTCACTGCACGTAGACCTGAACCCGGCGGTGCAAATGAATAGATAAACAAAGTACCTACAGATGCTGGCCGGTATTCTGAAAACGCTAGCAGAAAAGCGGTATCGGATCTGCCCGGAATTGTGGGGTCAATTGTATCGTTCTAACTTAACACCGCTGGCAATGCCATAGGCTGGCTGGCTGGCAAACCTCGTGCTGCTTGTCATCGCTATAGTGGTCTAGTTATTTGCCGTTCTACTTGATCAATTCGCCAAGATCAACGAACTCTAGCAGTCGTTTCGTCGGCGCTTGCAGTCGTTATGTGCTGTTCCAGTGCGCTTAGAAGAGAAAACAGATGTCTTTAATCCCCATTGTGATGCCGCCTACGACTAGTGCCGCTTTATTCGCATCGTGGTATTCGGCTTCTTTGACGCCTGTATTTTTTGCCCACTTCTTCATGCTCTATCTTATGGGTTGTCGATCTGCTTCCTCTCGAGCATATGCTCGCGGCTCTTGTCCTTTTATCCGGGACGCATCGATCGTAACGTTGGTGCAGCCTCCATGTCGTCGGTCGTCTCCTGACTGACTGTTTTGTTGTTGTTAAATCGAACATGAGTTCCAACTTTAAGCTCCATGTCAGAAGGAATCATGTAAAGACCGCCGCAGGGTACGTAATCTAGTTTAGTCATTATTTTTCTTATTACGTCCGGTTATTAGCTATCGATTTTGAGACGTCGTCAGCGCCGGAGATTTCTGCTTTTACGAGCGTGAGACACTGATTTTGCACGTCAAATACCTTACCTCCTCCAATTATTGAGGTCAGCGTCTGAGACTGTGCACCAAGGATTGACCAAACATACTCCCGGACGCTATCGTTGACACTCATCACACCGTGATGGGTGAAACCTTGCGACTTATCCAGAATAAAGTACACAAACCCATTTTTCGTAGTTCCGTCCTCATCCAAAGGTTTGTGACGTGCTGTTTTCCGCCTGTCGACTCCTCAAACATATCATGCTCGGTTTCATATATAATTGGGTCTGGCACGATGGCGGGAGGATTTCCCACATTCCTGAGCCAGATTTATGGGCTGGCCATCAGGGCAAGTAACTGATATACATCACTCCCAGGCCAATTTTCATGCCATGTTTTATCTTCCAGTCGTCAGGTATATTCAAGAAAATTTATTTTTTCAAGTCAATGCCGTTTTCGAACTCGTCCCAACCTGATTCACCAGGAATTGGGCACTTCATTTGATTGAGAAACTTTCTCACATGTTAGAAATATGAAAGCGGTAATAGCTTCTCGCCAACGCCGGTAGTTCTCCGCTTGTTTCGACTGACACGAGATGATCGTGGAATCTAGCGCCGCAACCAGTGGTCGCTCACCATACGGCAAAGTTTACTTGATTTTGCTAGAACCTTATTTCATAGTCTGTACTATTTGAGTTCCTGTGATTATAAACCTCCACTATTCCAGACGAGGAGTATAAATCATTAGAGCTACCTGAAGCGACGGACAACAATACGCTAGCTGATGATGATGGAGTGTTGGGGCTGCTTGTAAAACAAGCGCCTGACATCGACAAGAAATACAAACCCCTGGAAGAGTATTTACACCATATTGCAGTTTACACGCCCCCTGTTCAAATCAAGACGGAACGAGAGTGCAAATCAGATAGACATTGCACACTGGGTCCACACAGAGCACTCTGAACCAAACCGTGTTCAGCTAAGGGTAATTGCGCTTTCGCTGCAGCAAACACACAACCCAAACGTACTGAGCGCATGCGAGGGGGATCGCGATTCCTACTACAATAACAATGTGGTATTTGGTTAAACAGATTCGGATAAAAACCTCGTCGGCAGTAACCTTTCCTTCTGAGTATGTAACGCCCTCTATCACTCAGCTCAGCAGACAACAAAAGTGCGAGTCTCTAGGGATAAGGGGAATGCTATGTTAAAAAGGGTAAGCAGATTCTGGGTGCCAATGCAAATATAACATTAGGCCACCATTTTGCGGCATGACGGCGACAAGGCGAAATTAAGATTAGGTTACCATGTTTTGTGGGTTTATAGTGACAAGGGGAAATCAATTATTAGACATGTTCATAGGTTTTATCTTTAATAAATTATATATAATGTCCAAGCAGGCGGGGTTTGTTTTATATACATTTGTACTATCCTAAATTTAAGGCATCAAGTTGTATTTCAAACATTTTGAGTATCAAGTCATGGACACATTTTCATTCATCAGTTTCGATGACAAATGTTACAAATGTGCTAAACCTGACTCATATATGTTTGCGTTACATTGCTCGCACTACATTTCATAAGATTAGTGACTAAGTGACTGTTTGGCGAGAGCGATTTTCTATTTGTATCAATTCACTGGCAGCAAATGTCAGGTGAAAAACATTTTGGTTCTTCACTCAGTTTGTTACAAAATGCAGCACTCGGGGTGTCAAGATGGGAAATCCTATTTTAAAAAGTGTTCATAGGTTTAACATTATGGATCTCTATTTAACATTGATGCCGTCGAGAGCACTTCATTATTAGGAAACCTTATAATCTTTAACTGGATTAACATTACGATGTAGGTTTAACATGTGTGGGTCTTTATAGTGTCACTATTCAACTCACCATTAGGAGTGACCATCATCCACTTATTTACTGACCGCACATGGTAAGATGTACAAAAGGATATAAAGAATATGTGGGAAAGAAAAAAAGAAAGAAAGAAAGAAAGAAAGAAAGAAAGAAAGAAAGAAAGAAAGAAAGAAAGAAAGAAAAAACGAACGAGAGATAGAGAGAGCAAGTGAGAGAAAGATCAAGTCCATATTATCTTCTAAACCAAAATGGCCCTCGTAAATCTCTTGGAAAAGGGATACTACACAAATGATTCCCAAATTAAACAAATGCCAAATCCATCCATTATAAAAAATGTGTGGATGTATGTGTGTGTGTGTGTGTGTGTGTGTGTGTATGTGTGTGTGTGTGTGTGTGTGTGTGTGTGTGTGGGTGTGTGTGTGTGGTGTGTGTGTATGTGGGTGTGGGTGTAAGTGTGTGTCTGTATTTGAATATCTTTTCCATACACAACAAAAAATACGATAAAGAGATGTTTACGTTACTTGTATATTCTCGTGAATAAGAGTCATAATGAAATTTCAAAACATCACAAAAGTGCATTTTGTTCTTCCTTTCAATATGGCTTTCTAGTTTGAATATAGGAATCCAAGGCAAGAACATACACACCATATTATCCTCACACACTATTGTAATTCTATTCTTGTATTCTCACATAATTGAAATGATTGAAAACAGCTATAATGCTATATTCCTTCTATTTGTCAGTCCTAAATTTAAGACAGCAGGTTGTATTTTAAACATAGTGAGTATAAAATCAGCCAAATTCTCATTTATCAGCTTCGGAAGACCAGTATTATGTTGCTACATTGTCGGATGAAGGCAGACTTTTTGGCTTGTGCATGATTTGGTTTTGAAATTTGTTACAAATTGCCAGCATGCACTATCTTGACCTTACTGTCCTATATTTAAGTCGAGGACTGCAAATATTACCTAAGAATTATTGTTTCTATTTTTTTTTTATATTATTTTTATTTTTAGGCCAGCGTTTTGCTTTCTTTCAACATTTTTCAAACTAACGAATTTGGCCTTTATAAACTTAAGATCTTTTGTAAAAGTTGTAAGCAGCTAGAATTCCAGCTTTTGAAAACTTCCAAACGAAATCCTACATTTAATATGACGAGTGAAATGCACCCTATGAAGAAACAAAGATCAGTTCGACATTCTTTTTCACGTATACATTGTGACTACGGCAAATTTTGATTACTTTAGCAAATCATTACGACATACAAAAAACTAAAAATAAAAAATATAACACACATATTGGTAATGATTAAGTAGTATCTCTGTTTTTGCAAGAGAAAATGGCTTTTCGAATGACTCAATGTACATTCCTAACCAGAGAGACCAGAGAGAAAGAGAGAGAGTGAGAAAGAGAGAGAGAGAGAGAGAGAGAGAGAGAGAGAGAGAGAGAGAGAGAGAGAGAAAGAGAGAGAGAGATAGAGATAGAGAGAGAGATAGAAAGAGATATAGAAAAAAAGAGTGAGAGAAAGAGAGAGAGGGAGACAGGGATAGAGAGAGAGAGAGAGAAAGTAAAATATGCAAACATATCTTAAACACCAAAAGTCATTTTCTTTACTAAAGTGGGTGCTACTCGAATAGTAAAAATCAGAGTATTCACTAAAGTGTGTGATATTGGAACAGTAATAGTCAATTTGTGTTCTCTGAAATATGTGCTGCTGCAACAGTAAAAGTCTGTTTACACACTACATTGTTGTTTTGTTCTCACTAAAATGTGAGCCACTGCAACAACAAAAGGATACTACTGTAACAGTAAAAGTAAGTTTTTTCACTAAATTGTGTGGTCATGCAAGAGTAAAATCAGTTTATTTCACTAAAATGTGTGCTACTGCAAGAGTGTAAGTTTGTTTCTACACGACATTGTATGCTACCGCAACAGTATAAGTCAATTTTGGTACTAAAATGTGTGCTACTGCAACATTAAAAGTCGGTGTATTCTATAAAATGGATGCTATTGTAACAGTAAGAGTCAGTTTTTTTCTCACTAAATTGTGTGCTACTGCAACAGTAAAAATCAGTTTTTCACTATAATGGGTCATATTGTAACAATACAAATCAGTTTGTTTTTACTAAATTGTGTGCTGCTGCAACAGTAAAAGTCACTTTTTTCACTAAAATGTGTCATATTGTAACAATTCAAATCAGGTTTTTTTCTTCAATAAATTGTGTGCTACTGCAACAGTAAAACTCAGTTGTTTTTTTCTCACTAAATTGTGCACTACAGCAACAACAAAAGTCGGTTCTTTACTAAAATGGGGTGCTATTGGAACAGTAAAGTCCGTATTCTTCGCACTACATTGTGTGCTACTGCAACAGTGTAAATCAGTTTATTCACTACAATCTGTGCATCTGCTTTCACTGTCTTCACTGTTTGCCATTTGACAAATTGGTTTAGATTTTTTTATCAGCTTCTTAAATTTTATTTTTTACCACCTCAGTGTTTATGTTAGAATTTATTCCTAGAAGAATTTGATGACTTTGTAAATTGTTCTTGTAGGTTAGTATGTTCATAACCATATCACTAGGTAACAAAAATATACCATCACCACCAACTTCATAGGTTAGTCTAAATTTTGAATCTAAAATATATTTCTGTAATCTTACTGTGACGTTTTCATTCGAGTCAAAGTCTTGCTCGCCAAATATTAATTTTCGGACAACTTGTTTACCTTGTCTTCGGCAGTAGATACAGACTGTGTAATAATTGTTCTATTTTGTACCGGAACACCATACAATATCTATCACATACAATCTAATCCTCTGATTTAGACGAGCTATTTCTTCAGCTGTATGTCCGCTGCTAACTTGTGGAAATGAATAAATCCATCCATTTTCTTCTTCTGGTATTGTTAGAGAGTTATAGTACTCAAGACTGTATCCTATGTACCATCATCTTTTCTCACCATTTGTCTGACTTATATCATCAGTCATTCCCTTCTCTCTTTTTGTAATAATTTCTAGGATAATTAATAGGGGTTAAACTCTAAACTTTTAGGTATATCCAATCACTATTAGGAGAAATATTAAAGTTATTACAGAATTTATTAAATTGTTTTAGATTTATGTTGTTGTTCGGAGGAAACAAATATTGATCAGTAGATAATGGAGATATACTCTTTGTGAGACGAAAGTACACTTGAAGCTAATATATATTGATATTGCTAACCCATGTCCAGGATATACATTCATATAACTTATTCCCCATCCTGCTGTTGCACACCGTGCCGCCCAATTGATTTTCCCAAAATATCCTAACACACAATGCTTTATATCTGTTGAAGGAATCTTCAGCATAAAATTGCAAAGTGTAATGAGCAACAAAGTTTAATGGCTTGTATATGAAATAGTCATTTTCTGTATAATATATATTCATCTCCTTAAACAGATATGCTATTCCTGTATCTGCTTATACACTAAAATTGGTTGTAGAACAAAGGGTAAGGCGTGCCTATTTTCAGCATAGATTCCATGATTTATTTATATAAATTTGCTATAAGAACTAAATGTACTGACTAATACAATCAGAGATACAAAGGTACGTGTCGGCTCAAGTATGATTGACAGGTATGGCATATCTTGATGGAATTATATTTATTTTTCATTTTCTCTTAGTAGTGTATATCATTTTGGCGTTTCTTGATCTTAGTTCCTCATTAACAGGTTTTGAAATTGATTGCAAATATTCGCAAAATTTAGTCATGATGTCTGATCCTCTGTAAATTGTTGGCGCATAGTTCTTGTAAATTTATTTAATGTAAAGGCAAACTCCTGATGGTGTGTATTTTGTTGGTTTTGTTGTCCATGATGTGTTCGAGTCCCGTTTACAATTACTTATAGGCTCAATAAGTCTTTCAAAATAACAATATATAACAATAAGAACATTTAGTTGGTTTGGGTAGTTTTTACATTTAACAACATAACCCTTTTCTGACACTATGTCTATTGCATTATTTATTTGGCTGCATGCTCTTTTATGCTATTTAAACTTTAATTCAGAATCGAATAAATTGAAGCACTTCTTGCATAAAATTTGTGTTTGTTGTTCTTTTTTTCTTTCTATTTCTTCTATTCTAACTGATCTGTATTTCCTTCTTGACTGGTTCATATATATTAATGCATAAATTAACTTATTTTCAGTGCTTTTGCATCTTGTAATTTTATTGGACATTTATGAATCCCATCTTGCTATTTATCGAGGTTATATTTTTGTGGCCCATAGGAATGATCCCTTAGTGGGTTTACAATTGATTATATTGCACGAAGAAACAACAATTGTAATCTTTTTGTAGATTTATGTAGTTTTTTTATAATTTTATAAAAAAAATTTTTTAAGGATTCTGTCATTTCCTCCATTATTATAACAGTAAGAATTAGCTATATTTGCAGATTTCTTACAACATTTGTATATTATATTTCTGCGTTCTATTTCATCAATCGAATTAATTTCGAGACACACGTTGCACCTAATTGGACTATTATATATATATATATATATATATATATTAGTACTATAAAGTACAGAACTAGATATTAAATTAGCACGATTAAATTGGACTTAGGACAGGATCGCGATATCAGAACTGTCCTTCCCTAGGACTGCGCTTCGCTAGGGCTCTCGAACATACTTTGCTAGGGCTTAGCTTCGCTAGTGGTACAACATTTTCTGCTGGTTCCCAATTATTAAGAAATTCATCATATTCAGTAGATACAAAAGGCAAAGTTTTTAGGGAACCAATATTTTGCTAATACCCCAGACCACATACCACCAAACAGGAGCAATGAAAGTGTTGTGGGGTGGCATTATCTGTTTAAAGAAATATAGAGAAAAGGGCATAACATTTCACGCAGACAAGGTGTTTCAACGCAAAAATTAGTGCGCTTGGCTGACACTAGGAAGTAAAGAGCTCTGTGGGAAAAACTGTGTTGGCATGCATATGGCTGAATCTAGAATACGATGTAGCGTTTACCCATGTTGGAAGTGTGGTGCTGAAACGTGGACTGTTTATAGGATATGTGTGCGTTTTGATGTCAACCATGCAAGAAGAGACATAAACAGAGCAGATAACAGTTTAACTCGCTCCGCACATGTGAAATCTTCCGGTTGTAATTATTCTGCAAATCCACTCAACAACTCTTCGACATTAATGTTTGGGGTTTCGCTTTCTTGTGCTGCTTTAAAAACAGCAAGTGCCAGAGATCTTGATATGGTAGGTTACGCGCTTAACTCAAAGTACCTGGGTTAAAATGTAGTTGGTAAGGTACGCGTTATGAAGAGGTGCTAGTTCGGCGGTAGCGTTAGCGACAAGCATTATCGGGAACAAATTTATACAGAACGTCGGCGCTGTTCGCATCAATATTTTCCCTAAACTCTCGTTTCGGAGAAAGTCATGTACCTCAGCTCGGCTCTTAGTTTTAATGACGTTCTTTTCTTGCAACACATCTCTGAATGAATCTTCGTAATTACAATAATATAGCACGATAAAGGACGTCTGCTCAGGAAAGTCTTTAGCGACAGAGTTGTTTCTCTGGAAAATGACCCAAACGCTGATTCCGGCATGGCGGTTGACATAGGCGAATTTAGTAAGGTTCGTTTTCTTATGCCGGGCGCCATTAAGAAAGGCACAATCGTTGAGCAGAAAGAGCGTGGTGGTGCCTTAAAACTATTTTGCTAGGGCAGAGAGCATGTCATCAAGATTGCCTGAGTTGATCAAATATATTTCGCGTCTTTTTTGCCGCGTGCCAACCGCCGGTCGTAAGACTTGCTTAAGCCAATAGAATGGAACATAATGACGATGGAAAACTCACCGACATCTAACTCTGGCAGCTTTGCGTCCTTGATAGACTCCCTCGTCACTACCTTCAATGCGACATCCCATTGCTGGTATCGCATCTGCCCCTGGGTATATATTTTGTTTGGGACGCCCTCTGTTGTCACCGACACCTTGTTGATGTGGGAGTTATATAAGTGCTCATTGTCGCGTGCAAAATCTGCCCTTTGTGTTCGAACCTCGAAGAATAAAAGTATTGCCATCATTCTTTTCATTGGCGAGTTTATGTTGATAATCCACACACTTTTATTCGACACCATCCTGCGATGGCGCAGAACTTGATATTAAAAATGTCATGTACTGATTTATAATCAGGCGGGCCATGTCCGGGTGGGTAACAGTGTCGAATTCCAGCAACATTGCACTAATAGTTACTGCTCTTGATCACCCTGCCGTAGTCGTTAAGCGTCATCTCAAAGGTGATCGGTCTGAAAGGGCTGACTGGTAACCAGAGATCCTTGTAGACACCGCTTTGGGCCTGCCCCTCTATTCAAAGCAGTGCCTGAGACAATGACATCATACTCGCTGAGGCTTGAAAATCTGAGAAGTAGTTGCTTTTTTTGGTATATTGTACTTGGGTTATTATTCACAACGGTGCTGTGGACTCCCCATACACCAATAGAGCGTCTGAGGTAGCGAAATACGCCGAATATGTTTCTGCACTGACGACATACTCGCAGTGATAATGGAGTTCACGCGCCGTCTCTTCAATAAGCGGGCATAGCTACACCACAAAGGCTCAAGGAGGCTTTGGTTTTGAAATGACTGGCCGGGAAGATCCCGATGTGCCAACAACTGACTGGGAATATCCGAATGAGCCTTATAAAGAAGCTTCGTGTATCAACTATACCTGCTATTTTGACATAGATCCTTGTATTGAAAGTCAGCTGCAAGAACTCCAAAAAGGAGACTTAAGAGCAGCTTTGACTGATTTCTCAATGTGAAGGTTGATAACCTTTTTAGGCATAACGGCCTAAAAACAATTTCCACCTATGCAGACTATCAAGTGAAAAACGATTTATTAATGGTTAAGACGTACAGAGATTAAATATATCTTGAGCATTAGGTTGCAGGAAAAGCTGTGCCGTACGCCATTTCATATCGCCAACAATGATATAATGTAAACATATATGAATATTTGTCAACAGAAAAGCAAAAACGAGCTGTCAGCATAAAGGCAACACAAACACTACAAAAACAACAAGAAGAGTTGCGAATGAAAACGAGGGCGTACTCAGATGAACTGCTAGCTGCGGCAAGGTCCATGGACACGGCGTTCAAAGAAGTGATGGTACAGGAACCTAACACCTTCCCAATGCGATACATCCTTGGTTTCAATCGACGAGATTTTAAGTAATCCCTAGAAGGCTCCAGAGCTCAATAGCCACATCGACGTAGAAGATAAAAAGCTAACCCGGGTAGAAAAAAACACAAGCCTATCCAATGCGGAAAGAGAAAGAATGAGCCAGGAGATACGAGATCGCATTAAAACCTAGAAGTCAAACACGGGCTGAGGCTAGAGGCTGCCATCACTTACCATGAATCCCTTGATCAAAATAACTCTAGACCAGAGGCTTAGATCACACTTTAGCGAACAGGGCATCATAGTTGCCTCGATTCATCATAAGCACGATTGCACTTGCGATCACTGGCAGTCACTGCACGTAGACCTGAACCCGGCGGTGCAAATGAATAGATAA
Source organism: Margaritifera margaritifera (assembly GCA_029931535.1). Lineage (NCBI taxonomy): Eukaryota > Metazoa > Mollusca > Bivalvia > Unionida > Margaritiferidae > Margaritifera > Margaritifera margaritifera. The sequence goes on along the minus strand of JAQPZY010001203.1, from coordinate 603,493 downwards.
ACAAAGTACCTACAGATGCTGGCCGGTATTCTGAAAACGCTAGCAGAAAAGCGGTATCGGATCTGCCCGGAATTGTGGGGTCAATTGTATCGTTCTAACTTAACACCGCTGGCAATGCCATAGGCTGGCTGGCTGGCAAACCTCGTGCTGCTTGTCATCGCTATAGTGGTCTAGTTATTTGCCGTTCTACTTGATCAATTCGCCAAGATCAACGAACTCTAGCAGTCGTTTCGTCGGCGCTTGCAGTCGTTATGTGCTGTTCCAGTGCGCTTAGAAGAGAAAACAGATGTCTTTAATCCCCATTGTGATGCCGCCTACGACTAGTGCCGCTTTATTCGCATCGTGGTATTCGGCTTCTTTGACGCCTGTATTTTTTGCCCACTTCTTCATGCTCTATCTTATGGGTTGTCGATCTGCTTCCTCTCGAGCATATGCTCGCGGCTCTTGTCCTTTTATCCGGGACGCATCGATCGTAACGTTGGTGCAGCCTCCATGTCGTCGGTCGTCTCCTGACTGACTGTTTTGTTGTTGTTAAATCGAACATGAGTTCCAACTTTAAGCTCCATGTCAGAAGGAATCATGTAAAGACCGCCGCAGGGTACGTAATCTAGTTTAGTCATTATTTTTCTTATTACGTCCGGTTATTAGCTATCGATTTTGAGACGTCGTCAGCGCCGGAGATTTCTGCTTTTACGAGCGTGAGACACTGATTTTGCACGTCAAATACCTTACCTCCTCCAATTATTGAGGTCAGCGTCTGAGACTGTGCACCAAGGATTGACCAAACATACTCCCGGACGCTATCGTTGACACTCATCACACCGTGGTGGGTGAAACCTTGCGACTTATCCAGAATAAAGTACACAAACCCATTTTTCGTAGTTCCGTCCTCATCCAAAGGTTTGTGACGTGCTGTTTTCCGCCTGTCGACTCCTCAAACATATCATGCTCGGTTTCATATATAATTGGGTCTGGCACGATGGCGGGAGGATTTCCCACATTCCTGAGCCAGATTTATGGGCTGGCCATCAGGGCAAGTAACTGATATACATCACTCCCAGGCCAATTTTCATGCCATGTTTTATCTTCCAGTCGTCAGGTATATTCAAGAAAATTTATTTTTTCAAGTCAATGCCGTTTTCGAACTCGTCCCAACCTGATTCACCAGGAATTGGGCACTTCATTTGATTGAGAAACTTTCTCACATGTTAGAAATATGAAAGCGGTAATAGCTTCTCGCCAACGCCGGTAGTTCTCCGCTTGTTTCGACTGACACGAGATGATCGTGGAATCTAGCGCCGCAACCAGTGGTCGCTCACCATACGGCAAAGTTTACTTGATTTTGCTAGAACCTTATTTCATAGTCTGTACTATTTGAGTTCCTGTGATTATAAACCTCCACTATTCCAGACGAGGAGTATAAATCATTAGAGCTACCTGAAGCGACGGACAACAATACGCTAGCTGATGATGATGGAGTGTTGGGGCTGCTTGTAAAACAAGCGCCTGACATCGACAAGAAATACAAACCCCTGGAAGAGTATTTACACCATATTGCAGTTTACACGCCCCCTGTTCAAATCAAGACGGAACGAGAGTGCAAATCAGATAGACATTGCACACTGGGTCCACACAGAGCACTCTGAACCAAACCGTGTTCAGCTAAGGGTAATTGCGCTTTCGCTGCAGCAAACACACAACCCAAACGTACTGAGCGCATGCGAGGGGGATCGCGATTCCTACTACAATAACAATGTGGTATTTGGTTAAACAGATTCGGATAAAAACCTCGTCGGCAGTAACCTTTCCTTCTGAGTATGTAACGCCCTCTATCACTCAGCTCAGCAGACAACAAAAGTGCGAGTCTCTAGGGATAAGGGGAATGCTATGTTAAAAAGGGTAAGCAGATTCTGGGTGCCAATGCAAATATAACATTAGGCCACCATTTTGCGGCATGACGGCGACAAGGCGAAATTAAGATTAGGTTACCATGTTTTGTGGGTTTATAGTGACAAGGGGAAATCAATTATTAGACATGTTCATAGGTTTTATCTTTAATAAATTATATATAATGTCCAAGCAGGCGGGGTTTGTTTTATATACATTTGTACTATCCTAAATTTAAGGCATCAAGTTGTATTTCAAACATTTTGAGTATCAAGTCATGGACACATTTTCATTCATCAGTTTCGATGACAAATGTTACAAATGTGCTAAACCTGACTCATATATGTTTGCGTTACATTGCTCGCACTACATTTCATAAGATTAGTGACTAAGTGACTGTTTGGCGAGAGCGATTTTCTATTTGTATCAATTCACTGGCAGCAAATGTCAGGTGAAAAACATTTTGGTTCTTCACTCAGTTTGTTACAAAATGCAGCACTCGGGGTGTCAAGATGGGAAATCCTATTTTAAAAAGTGTTCATAGGTTTAACATTATGGATCTCTATTTAACATTGATGCCGTCGAGAGCACTTCATTATTAGGAAACCTTATAATCTTTAACTGGATTAACATTACGATGTAGGTTTAACATGTGTGGGTCTTTATAGTGTCACTATTCAACTCACCATTAGGAGTGACCATCATCCACTTATTTACTGACCGCACATGGTAAGATGTACAAAAGGATATAAAGAATATGTGGGAAAGAAAAAAAGAAAGAAAGAAAGAAAGAAAGAAAGAAAGAAAGAAAGAAAGAAAGAAAGAAAAAACGAACGAGAGATAGAGAGAGCAAGTGAGAGAAAGATCAAGTCCATATTATCTTCTAAACCAAAATGGCCCTCGTAAATCTCTTGGAAAAGGGATACTACACAAATGATTCCCAAATTAAACAAATGCCAAATCCATCCATTATAAAAAATGTGTGGATGTATGTGTGTGTGTGTGTGTGTGTGTGTGTGTGTGTGTGTGTGTGTGTGTGTGTGTGTGTGTGTGTGTGTGTGTGTGTGTGTGGTGTGTGTGGGTGTGGGTGTGGGTGTAAGTGTGTGTCTGTATTTGAATATCTTTTCCATACACAACAAAAAATACGATAAAGAGATGTTTACGTTACTTGTATATTCTCGTGAATAAGAGTCATAATGAAATTTCAAAACATCACAAAAGTGCATTTTGTTCTTCCTTTCAATATGGCTTTCTAGTTTGAATATAGGAATCCAAGGCAAGAACATACACACCATATTATCCTCACACACTATTGTAATTCTATTCTTGTATTCTCACATAATTGAAATGATTGAAAACAGCTATAATGCTATATTCCTTCTATTTGTCAGTCCTAAATTTAAGACAGCAGGTTGTATTTTAAACATAGTGAGTATAAAATCAGCCAAATTCTCATTTATCAGCTTCGGAAGACCAGTATTATGTTGCTACATTGTCGGATGAAGGCAGACTTTTTGGCTTGTGCATGATTTGGTTTTGAAATTTGTTACAAATTGCCAGCATGCACTATCTTGACCTTACTGTCCTATATTTAAGTCGAGGACTGCAAATATTACCTAAGAATTATTGTTTCTATTTTTTTTTTTATATATTATTTTTATTTTTAGGCCAGCGTTTTGCTTTCTTTCAACATTTTTCAAACTAACGAATTTGGCCTTTATAAACTTAAGATCTTTTGTAAAAGTTGTAAGCAGCTAGAATTCCAGCTTTTGAAAACTTCCAAACGAAATCCTACATTTAATATGACGAGTGAAATGCACCCTATGAAGAAACAAAGATCAGTTCGACATTCTTTTTCACGTATACATTGTGACTACGGCAAATTTTGATTACTTTAGCAAATCATTACGACATACAAAAAACTAAAAATAAAAAATATAACACACATATTGGTAATGATTAAGTAGTATCTCTGTTTTTGCAAGAAAAAATGGCTTTTCGAATGACTCAATGTACATTCCTAACCAGAGAGACCAGAGAGAAAGAGAGAGAGTGAGAAAGAGAGAGAGAGAGAGAGAGAGAGAGAGAGAGAGAGAGAGAGAGAGAGAGAGAGAAAGAGAGAGAGAGAGAGAGATAGAGATAGAGAGAGATAGAAAGAGATATAGAAAAAAAGAGTGAGAGAAAGAGAGAGAGGGAGACAGGGATAGAGAGAGAGAGAGAGAAAGTAAAATATGCAAACATATCTTAAACACCAAAAGTCATTTTCTTTACTAAAGTGGGTGCTACTCGAACAGTAAAAATCAGAGTATTCACTAAAGTGTGTGATATTGGAACAGTAATAGTCAATTTGTGTTCTCTGAAATATGTGCTGCTGCAACAGTAAAAGTCTGTTTACACACTACATTGTTGTTTTGTTCTCACTAAAATGTGAGCCACTGCAACAACAAAAGGATACTACTGTAACAGTAAAAGTAAGTTTTTTCACTAAATTGTGTGGTCATGCAAGAGTAAAATCAGTTTATTTCACTAAAATGTGTGCTACTGCAAGAGTGTAAGTTTGTTTCTACACGACATTGTATGCTACCGCAACAGTATAAGTCAATTTTGGTACTAAAATGTGTGCTACTGCAACATTAAAAGTCGGTGTATTCTATAAAATGGATGCTATTGTAACAGTAAGAGTCAGTTTTTTTCTCACTAAATTGTGTGCTACTGCAACAGTAAAAGTCAGTTTTTCACTATAATGGGTCATATTGTAACAATACAAATCAGTTTGTTTTTACTAAATTGTGTGCTGCTGCAACAGTAAAAGTCACTTTTTTCACTAAAATGTGTCATATGGTAACAATTCAAATCAGGTTTTTTTCTTCAATAAATTGTGTGCTACTGCAACAGTAAAACTCAGTTGTTTTTTTTTTCTCACTAAATTGTGCACTACAGCAACAACAAAAGTCGGTTCTTTACTAAAATGGGGTGCTATTGGAACAGTAAAGTCCGTATTCTTCGCACTACATTGTGTGCTACTGCAACAGTGTAAATCAGTTTATTCACTACAATCTGTGCATCTGCTTTCACTGTCTTCACTGTTTGCCATTTGACAAATTGGTTTAGATTTTTTTATCAGCTTCTTTAATTTTATTTTTTACCACCTCAGTGTTTATGTTAGAATTTATTCCTAGAAGAATTTGATGACTTTGTAAATTGTTCTTGTAGGTTAGTATGTTCATAACCATATCACTAGGTAACAAAAATATACCATCACCACCAACTTCATAGGTTAGTCTAAATTTTGAATCTAAAATATATTTCTGTAATCTTACTGTGACGTTTTCATTCGAGTCAAAGTCTTGCTCGCCAAATATTAATTTTTCGGACAACTTGTTTACCTTGTCTTCGGCAGTAGATACAGACTGTGTAATAATTGTTCTATTTTGTACCGGAACACCATACAATATCTATCACATACGATCTAATCCTCTGATTTAGACGAGCTATTTCTTCAGCTGTATGTCCGCTGCTAACTTGTGGAAATGAATAAATCCATCCATTTTCTTCTTCTGGTATTGTTAGAGAGTTATAGTACTCAAGACTGTATCCTATGTACAATCATCTTTTCTCACCATTTGTCTGACTTATATCATCAGTCATTCCCTTCTCTCTTTTTGTAATAATTTCTAGGATAATTAATAGGGGTTAAACTCTAAACTTTTAGGTATATCCAATCACTATTAGGAGAAATATTAAAGTTATTACAGAATTTATTAAATTGTTTTAGATTTATGTTGTTGTTCGGAGGAAACAAATATTGATCAGTAGATAATGGAGATATACTCTTTGTGAGACGAAAGTACACTTGAAGCTAATATATATTGATATTGCTAACCCATGTCCAGGATATACATTCATATAACTTATTCCCCATCCTGCTGTTGCACACCGTGCCGCCCAATTTAATTGATTTTCCCAAAATATCCTAACACACAATGCTTTATATCTGTAGAAGGAATCTTCAGCATAAAATTTCAAAGTGTAATGAGCAACAAAGTTTAATGGCTTGTATATGAAATAGTCATTTTCTGTATAATATATATTCATCTCCTTAAACAGATATGCTATTCCTGTATCTGCTTATACACTAAAATTGGTTGTAGAACAAAGGGTAAGGCGTGCCTATTTTCAGCATAGATTCCATGATTTATTTATATAAATTTGCTATAAGAACTAAATGTACTGACTAATACAATCAGAGATACAAAGGTACGTGTCGGCTCAAGTATGATTGACAGGTATGGCATATCTTGATGGAATTATATTTATTTTTCATTTTCTCTTAGTAGTGTATATCATTTTGGCGTTTCTTGATCTTAGTTCCTCATTAACAGGTTTTGAAATTGATTGCAAATATTCGCAAAATTTAGTCATGATGTCTGATCCTCTGTAAATTGTTGGCGCATAGTTCTTGTAAATTTATTTAATGTAAAGGCAAACTCCTGATGGTGTGTATTTTGTTGGTTTTGTTGTCCATGATGTATTCGAGTCCCGTTTACAATTACTTATAGGCTCAATAAGTCTTTCAAAATAACAATATATAACAATAAGAACATTTAGTTGGTTTGGGTAGTTTTTACATTTAACAACATAACCCTTTTCTGACACTATGTCTATTGCATTATTTATTTGGCTGCATGCTCTTTTATGCTATTTAAACTTTAATTCAGAATCGAATAAATTGAAGCACTTCTTGCATAAAATTTGTGTTTGTTGTTCTTTTTTTCTTTCTATTTCTTCTATTCTAACTGATCTTTATTTCCTTCTTGACTGGTTCATATATATTAATGCATAAATTAACTTATTTTCAGTGCTTTTGCATCTTGTAATTTTATTGGACATTTATGAATCCCATCTTGCTATTTATCGAGGTTATATTTTTGTGGCCCATAGGAATGATCCCTTAGTGGGTTTACAATTGATTATATTGCACGAAGAAACAACAATTGTAATCTTTTTGTAGATTTATGTAGTTTTTTTATAATTTTATAAAAAAAATTTTTTAAGGATTCTGTCATTTCCTCCATTATTATAACAGTAAGAATTAGCTATATTTGCAGATTTCTTACAACATTTGTATATTATATTTCTGCGTTCTATTTCATCAATCGAATTAATTTCGAGACACACGTTGCACCTAATTGGACTATTATATATATATATATATATATATATATATATATATTAGTACTATAAAGTACAGAACTAGATATTAAATTAGCACGATTAAATTGGACTTAGGACAGGATCGCGATATCAGAACTGTCCTGCCCTAGGACTGCGCTTCGCTAGGGCTCTCGAACATACTTTGCTAGGGCTTAGCTTCGCTAGTGGTACAACATTTTCTGCTGGTTCCCAATTATTAAGAAATTCATCATATTCAGTAGATCCAAAAGGCAAAGTTTTTAGGGAACCAATATTTTGCTAATACCCCAGACCACATACCACCAAACAGGAGCAATGAAAGTGTTGTGGGGTGGCATTATCTGTTTAAAGAAATATAGAGAAAAGGGCATAACATTTCACGCAGACAAGGTGTTTCAACGCAAAAATTAGTGCGCTTGGCTGACACTAGGAAGTAAAGAGCTCTGTGGGAAAAACTGTGTTGGCATGCATATGGCTGAATCTAGAATACGATGTAGCGTTTACCCATGTTGGAAGTGTGGTGCTGAAACGTGGACTGTTTATAGGATATGTGTGCGTTTTGATGTCAACCATGCAAGAAGAGACATAAACAGAGCAGATAACAGTTTAACTCGCTCCGCACATGTGAAATCTTCCGGTTGTAATTATTCTGCAAATCCACTCAACAACTCTTCGACATTAATGTTTGGGGTTTCGCTTTCTTGTGCTGCTTTAAAAACAGCAAGTGCCAGAGATCTTGATATGGTAGGTTACGCGCTTAACTCAAAGTACCTGGGTTAAAATGTAGTTGGTAAGGTACGCGTTATGAAGAGGTGCTAGTTCGGCGGTAGCGTTAGCGACAAGCATTATCGGGAACAAATTTATACAGAACGTCGGCGCTGTTCGCATCAATATTTTCCCTAAACTCTCGTTTCGGAGAAAGTCATGTACCTCAGCTCGGCTCTTAGTTTTAATGACGTTCTTTTCTTGCAACACATCTCTGAATGAATCTTCGTAATTACAATAATATAGCACGATAAAGGACGTCTGCTCAGGAAAGTCTTTAGCGACAGAGTTGTTTCTCTGGAAAATGACCCAAACGCTGATTCCGGCATGGCGGTTGACATAGGCGAATTTAGTAAGGTTCGTTTTCTTATGCCGGGCGCCATTAAGAAAGGCACAATCGTTGAGCAGAAAGAGCGTGGTGGTGCCTTAAAACTATTTTGCTAGGGCAGAGAGCATGTCATCAAGATTGCCTGAGTTGATCAAATATATTTCGCGTCTTTTTTGCCGCGTGCCAACCGCCGGTCGTAAGACTTGCTTAAGCCAATAGAATGGAACATAATGACGATGGAAAACTCACCGACATCTAACTCTGGCAGCTTTGCGTCCTTGATAGACTCCCTCGTCACTACCTTCAATGCGACATCCCATTGCTGGTATCGCATCTGCCCCTGGGTATATATTTTGTTTGGGACGCCCTCTGTTGTCACCGACACCTTGTTGATGTGGGAGTTATATAAGTGCTCATAGTCGCGTGCAAAATCTGCCCTTTGTGTTCGAACCTCGAAGAATAAAAGTATTGCCATCATTCTTTTCATTGGCGAGTTTATGTTGATAATCCACACACTTTTATTCGACACCATCCTGCGATGGCGCAGAACTTGATATTAAAAATGTCATGTACTGATTTATAATCAGGCGGGCCATGTCCGGGTGGGTAACAGTGTCGAATTCCAGCAACATTGCACTAATAGTTACTGCTCTTGATCACCCTGCCGTAGTCGTTAAGCGTCATCTCAAAGGTGATCGGTCTGAAAGGGCTGACTGGTAACCAGAGATCCTTGTAGACACCGCTTTGGGCCTGCCCCTCTATTCAAAGCAGTGCCTGAGACAATGACATCATACTCGTTGAGGCTTGAAAATCTGAGAAGTAGTTGCTTTTTTTGGTATATTGTACTTGGGTTATTATTCACAACGGTGCTGTGGACTCCCCATACACCAATAGAGCGTCTGAGGTAGCGAAATACGCCGAATATGTTTCTGCACTGACGACATACTCGCAGTGATAATGGAGTTCACGCGCCGTCTCTTCAATAAGCGGGCATAGCTACACCACAAAGGCTCAAGGAGGCTTTGGTTTTGAAATGACTGGCCGGGAAGATCCCGATGTGCCAACAACTGACTGGGAATATCCGAACGAGCCTTATAAAGAAGCTTCGTGTATCAACTATACCTGCTATTTTGACATAGATCCTTGTATTGAAAGTCAGCTGCAAGAACTCCAAAAAGGAGACTTAAGAGCAGCTTTGACTGATTTCTCAATGTGAAGGTTGATAACCTTTTTAGGCATAACGGCCTAAAAACAATTTCCACCTATGCAGACTATCAAGTGAAAAACGATTTATTAGTGGTTAAGACGTACAGAGATTAAATATATCTTGAGCATTAGGTTGCAGGAAAAGCTGTGCCGTACGCCATTTCATATCGCCAACAATGATATAATGTAAACATATATGAATATTTGTCAACAGAAAAGCAAAAACGAGCTGTCAGCATAAAGGCAACACAAACACTACAAAAACAACAAGAAGAGTTGCGAATGAAAACGAGGGTGTACTCAGATGAACTGCTAGCTGCGGCAAGGTCCATGGACACGGCGTTCAAAGAAGTGATGGTACAGGAACCTAACACCTTCCCAATGCGATACATCCTTGGTTTCAATCGACGAGATTTTAAGTAATCCCTAGAAGGCTCCAGAGCTCAATAGCCACATCGACGTAGAAGATAAAAAGCTAACCCGGGTAGAAAAAAACACAAGCCTATCCAATGCGGAAAGAGAAAGAATGAGCCAGGAGATACGAGATCGCATTAAAACCTAGAAGTCAAACACGGGCTGAGGCTAGAGGCTGCCATCACTTACCATGAATCCCTTGATCAAAATAACTCTAGACCAGAGGCTTAGATCACACTTTAGCGAACAGGGCATCATAGTTGCCTCGATTCATCATAAGCACGATTGCACTTGCGATCACTGGCAGTCACTGCACGTAGACCTGAACCCGGCGGTGCAAATGAATAGATAAACAAAGTACCTACAGATGCTGGCCGGTATTCTGAAAACGCTAGCAGAAAAGCGGCATCGGATCTGCCCGGAATTGTGGGGTCAACTTAACACCGCTGGCAATGCCATAGGCTGGCTGGCTGGCAAACCTCGTGCTGCTTGTCATCGCTATAGTGGTCTAGTTATTTGCCGTTCTACTTGATCAATTCGCCAAGATCAACGAACTCTAGCAGTCGTTTCGTCGGCGCTTGCAGTCGTTATGTGCTGTTCCAGTGCGCTTAGAAGAGAAAACAGATGTCTTTAATCCCCATTGTGATGCCGCCTACGACTAGTGCCGCTTTATTCACATCGTGGTATTCGGCTTCTTTGACGCCTGTATTTTTTGCCCACTTCTTCATGCTCTATCTTATGGGTTGTCGATCTGCTTCCTCTCGAGCATATGCTCGCGGCTCTTGTCCTTTTATCCGGGACGCATCGATCGTAACGTTGGTGCAGCCTCCATGTCGTCGGTCGTCTCCTGACTGACTGTTTTGTTGTTGTTAAATCGAACATGAGTTCCAACTTTAAGCTCCATGTCAGAAGGAATCATGTAAAGACCGCCGCAGGGTACGTAATCTAGTTTAGTCATTATGTTTCTTATTACGTCCGGTTATTAGCTATCGATTTTGAGACGTCGTCAGCGCCGGAGATTTCTGCTTTTACGAGCGTGAGACACTGATTTTGCACGTCAAATACCTTACCTCCTCCAATTATTGAGGTCAGCGTCTGAGACTGTGCACCAAGGATTGACCAAACATACTCCCGGACGCTATCGTTGACACTCATCACACCGTGATGGGTGAAACCTTGCGACTTATCCAGAATAAAGTACACAAACCCATTTTTCGTAGTTCCGTCCTCATCCAAAGGTTTGTGACGTGCTGTTTTCCGCCTGTCGACTCCTCAAACATATCATGCTCGGTTTCATATATAATTGGGTCTGGCACGATGGCGGGGAGGATTTCCCACATTCCTGAGCCAGATTTATGGGCTGGCCATCAGGGCAAGTAACTGATATACATCACTCCCAGGCCAATTTTCATGCCATGTTTTATCTTCCAGTCGTCAGGTATATTCAAGAAAATTTATTTTTTCAAGTCAATGCCGTTTTCGAACTCGTCCCAACCTGATTCACCAGGAATTGGGCACTTCATCTGATTGAGAAACTTTCTCACATGTTAGAAATATGAAAGCGGTAATAGCTTCTCGCCAACGCCGGTAGTTCTCCGCTTGTTTCGACTGACACGAGATGATCGTGGAATCTAGCGCCGCAACCAGTGGTCGCTCACCATAAGGCAAAGTTTACTTGATTTTGCTAGAACCTTATTTCATAGTCTGTACTATTTGAGTTCCTGTGATTATAAACCTCCACTATTCCAGACGAGGAGTATAAATCATTGGAGCTACCTGAAGCGACGGACAACAATACGCTAGCTGATGATGATGGAGTGTTGGGCCTGCTTGTAAAACAAGCGCCTGACATCGACAAGAAATACAAACCCCTGGAAGAGTATTTACACCATATTGCAGTTTACACGCCCCCTGTTCAAATCAAGACGGAACGAGAGTGCAAATCAGATAGACATTGCACACTGGGTCCACACAGAGCACTCTGAACCAAACCGTGTTCAGCTAAGGGTAATTGCGCTTTCGCTGCAGCAAAAACACAACCCAAACGTACTGAGCGCATGCGAGGGGGATCGCGATTCCTACTACAATAACAATGTGGTATTTGGTTAAACAGATTCGGATAAAAACCTCGTCGGCTGTAACCTTTCCTTCTGAGTATGTAACGCCCTCTATCACTCAGCTCAGCAGACAACAAAAGTGCGAGTCTCTAGGGATAAGGGGAATGCTATGTTAAAAAGGGTAAGCAGATTCTGGGTGCCAATGCAAATATAACATTAGGCCACCATTTTGCGGCATGACGGCGACAAGGCGAAATTAAGATTAGGTTACCATGTTTTGTGGGTTTATAGTGACAAGGGGAAATCAATTATTAGACATGTTCATAGGTTTTATCTTTAATAAATTATATATAATGTCCAAGCAGGCGGGGTTTGTTTTATATACATTTGTACTATCCTAAATTTAAGGCATCAAGTTGTATTTCAAACATTTTGAGTATCAAGTCATGGACACATTTTCATTCATCAGTTTCGATGACAAATGTTACAAATGTGCTAAACCTGACTCATATATGTTTGCGTTACATTGCTCGCACTACATTTCATAAGATTAGTGACTAAGTGGCTGTTTGGCGAGAGCGATTTTCTATTTGTATCAATTCACTGGCAGCAAATGTCAGGTGAAAAACATTTTGGTTCTTCACTCAGTTTGTTACAAAATGCAGCACTCGGGGTGTCAAGATGGGAAATCCTATTTTAAAAAGTGTTCATAGGTTTAACATTATGGATCTCTATTTAACATTGATGCCGTCGAGAGCACTTCATTATTAGGAAACCTTATGATCTTTAACTGGATTAACATTACGATGTAGGTTTAACATGTGTGGGTCTTTATAGTGTCACTATTCAACTCACCATTAGGAGTGACCATCATCCACTTATTTACTGACCGCACATGGTAAGATGTACAAAAGGATATAAAGAATATGTGGGAAATAAAGAAAGAAAGAAAGAAAGAAAGAAAGAAAGAAAAAACGAACGAGAGATAGAGAGAGCAAGTGAGAGAAAGATCAAGTCCATATTATCTTCTAAACCAAAATGGCCCTCGTAAATCTCTTGGAAAAGGGATACTACACAAATGATTCCCAAATTAAACAAATGCCGAATCCATCCATTATAAAAAATGTGTGGATGTATGTGTGTTTGTGTGTGTGTGTGTGTGTGTGTGTGTGTCTGTGTGTGTGTGTGTGTGTGTGGTGTGTGTGTGTGGGTGTGGGTGTAAGTGTGTGTCTGTATTTGAATATCTTTTCCATACACAACAAAAAATACGATAAAGAGATGTTTACGTTACTTGTATATTCTCGTGAATAAAAGTCATAATGAAATTTCAAAACATCACAAAAGTGCATTTTGTTCTTCCTTTCAATATGGCTTTCTAGTTTGAATATAGGAATCCAAGGCAAGAACATACACACCATATTATCCTCACACACTATTGTAATTCTATTCTTGTATTCTCACATAATTGAAATGATTGAAAACAGCTATAATGCTATATTCCTTCTATTTGTCAGTCCTAAATTTAAGACAGCAGGTTGTATTTTAAACATAGTGAGTATAAAATCAGCCAAATTCTCATTTATCAGCTTCGGAAGACCAGTATTATGTTGCTACATTGTCGGATGAAGGCAGACTTTTTGGCTTGTGCATGATTTGGTTTTGAAATTTGTTACAAATTGCCAGCATGCACTATCTTGACCTTACTGTCGTATATTTAAGTCGAGGACTGCAAATATTACCTAAGAATTATTGTTTCTATTTTTTTTTATATATTATTTTTATTTTTAGGCCAGCGTTTTGCTTTCTTTCAACATTTTTCAAACTAACGAATTTGGCCTTTATAAACTTAAGATCTTTTGTAAAAGTTGTAAGCAGCTAGAATTCCAGCTTTTGAAAACTTCCAAACGAAATCCTACATTTAATATGACGAGTGAAATGCACCCTATGAAGGAACAAAGATCAGTTCGACATTCTTTTTCACGTATACATTGTGACTACGGCAAATTTTGATTACTTTAGCAAATCATTACGACATACAAAAAACTAAAAATAAAAAATATAACACACATATTGGTAATGATTAAGTAGTATCTCTGTTTTTGCAAGAGAAAATGGCTTTTCGAATGACTCAATGTACATTCCTAACCAGAGAGACCAGAGAGAAAGAGAGAGAGTGAGAAAGAGAGAGAGAGAGAGAGAGAGAGAGAGAGAGAGAGAGAGAGAGAGAAAGAGAGAGAGAGAGATAGAGATAGAGAGAGAGATAGAAAGAGATATAGAAAAAAAGAGTGAGAGAAAGAGAGAGAGGGAGACAGGGATAGAGAGAGAGAGAGAGAAAGTAAAATATGCAAACATATCTTAAACACCAAAAGTCATTTTCTTTACTAAAGTGGGTGCTACTCGAACAGTAAAAATCAGAGTATTCACTAAAGTGTGTGATATTGGAACAGTAATAGTCAATTTGTGTTCTCTGAAATATGTGCTGCTGCAACAGTAAAAGTCTGTTTACACACTACATTGTTGTTTTGTTCTCACTAAAATGTGAGCCACTGCAACAACAAAAGGATACTACTGTAACAGTAAAAGTAAGTTTTTTCACTAAATTGTGTGGTCATGCAAGAGTAAAATCAGTTTATTTCACTAAAATGTGTGCTACTGCAAGAGTGTAAGTTTGTTTCTACACGACATTGTATGCTACCGCAACAGTTTAAGTCAATTTTGGTACTAAAATGTGTGCTACTGCAACATTAAAAGTCGGTGTATTCTATAAAATGGATGCTATTGTAACAGTAAGAGTCAGTTTTTTTCTCACTAAATTGTGTGCTACTGCAACAGTAAAAGTCAGTTTTTCACTATAATGGGTCATATTGTAACAATACAAATCAGTTTGTTTTTACTAAATTGTGTGCTGCTGCAACAGTAAAAGTCACTTTTTTCACTAAAATGTGTCATATTGTAACAATTCAAATCAGGTTTTTTTCTTCAATAAATTGTGTGCTACTGCAACAGTAAAACTCAGTTGTTTTTTTTCTCACTAAATTGTCCACTACAGCAACAACAAAAGTCGGTTCTTTACTAAAATGGGGTGCTATTGGAACAGTAAAGTCCGTATTCTTCGCACTACATTGTGTGCTACTGCAACAGTGTAAATCAGTTTATTCACTACAATCTGTGCATCTGCTTTCACTGTTTTCACTGTTTGCCATTTGACAAATTGGTTTAGATTTTTTTATCAGCTTCTTAAATTTTATTTTTTACCACCTCAGTGTTTATGTTAGAATTTATTCCTAGAAGAATTTGATGACTTTGTAAATTGTTCTTGTAGGTTAGTATGTTCATAACCATATCACTAGGTAACAAAAATATACCATCACCACCAACTTCATAGGTTAGTCTAAATTTTGAATCTAAAATATATTTCTGTAATCTTACTGTGACGTTTTCATTCGAGTCAAAGTCTTGCTCGCCAAATATTAATTTTTCGGACAACTTGTTTACCTTGTCTTCGGCAGTAGATACAGACTGTGTAATAATTGTTCTATTTTGTACCGGAACACCATACAATATCTATCACATACGATCTAATCCTCTGATTTAGACGAGCTGTTTCTTCAGCTGTATGTCCGCTGCTAACTTGTGGAAATGAATAAATCCATCCATTTTCTTCTTCTGGTATTGTTAGAGAGTTATAGTACTCAAGACTGTATCCTATGGACCATAATCTTTTCTCACCATTTGTCTGACTTATATCATCAGTCATTCCCTTCTCTCTTTTTGTAATAATTTCTAGGATAATTAATAGGGGTTAAACTCTAAACTTTTAGGTATATCCAATCACTATTAGGAGAAATATTAAAGTTATTACAGAATTTATTAAATTGTTTTAGATTTATGTTGTTGTTCGGAGGAAACAAATATTGATCAGTAGATAATGGAGATATACTCTTTGTGAGACGAAAGTACACTTGAAGCTAATATATATTGATATTGCTAACCCATGTCCAGGATATACATTCATATAACTTATTCCCCATCCTGCTGTTGCACACCGTGCCGCCCAATTTAATTGATTTTCCCAAAATATCCTAACACACAATGCTTTATATCTGCCGAAGGAATCTTCAGCATAAAATTGCAAAGTGTAATGAGCAACAAAGTTTAATGGCTTGTATATGAAATAGTCATTTTTTGTATAATATATATTCATCTCCCTAAACAGATATGCTATTCCTGTATCTGCTTATACACTAAAATTGGTTGTAGAACAAAGGGTAAGGCGTGCCTATTTTCAGCATAGATTCCATGATTTACTTATATAAATTTGTTATAAGAACTAAATGTACTGACTAATACAATCAGAGATACAAAGGTACGTGTCGGCTCAAGTATGATTGAATAATTCCAGGTGAAAAAGGGTACAAGTCAGTCAACACGACCTAGTGTTTTCTTGATAAATATTTCAAGGCGGCATTAGTGTTTTGGGTTAATTTGTTTTTCAAATGGACCATAAACTCTCAAAAATGGGTCAGGACATAACCTATGACATTTTCGTAATTTTTTTACAGCCAGTGGCCTATGTTTTCTTGTAAAATTTTGACGACTGTGGCTTAGTGCGTTTAGCCAAAAGTTTTCAAATCTACCACAATCAAAACTGGGTCAAAAATGTTATAATTTAGGTCTCAAATGCTAGCATTTAGTCTAAAGGTGTTTAAAAACCGTGTTTTATGTCACAAAATGAGTCATAACATATATCAAGTAACCATATCCTTTCTCTACTACTAATTCCTGGCTGCGGGACGCAATTGCTTTTGCACAGAAATTGCTAGTCCAATCTTCTTTAACATTGCTGATTTTTTTTTAAAATTGCATTTTTATATTGGATAAGACCACTAATTATTACTTGAATAGTGCACAAGTCCTGTAGTGGAGGAAAATTGGATACCTCACCTAATATTCGGAAATTGCGTCATTGGCTCTAACATCAGCCTGAAAGATGTATTGCTTAATTTTCCGAGACTTTATCAGGAAATGAATTAGTGGTCTGATTTCTATAAGTGCGAAGATGCTAGCTAAACTGAGAGACAATACAATCACTCATTTTTTGTGCCTGCATGGTATACGGAAAAACTTCATCCATTAGACTTGGAAGTAAACAAATAAAACACAGACTAACTGAAATCACACCTCTGCTGATATGCAAAACATATTATAGAGACCAAGAAGGAAACAGGAGGATGAGGTGGCCGATGAAGATAAATGCACTGTATCCGTGGACCTTTAAACAATAAAAGTTGAGCCGATTCATGCTAAAAGGATAATTGCGGCTAGTGAGGAAATATCTGAGAGATCGGATCTAATTATCCATGGCCTTCAAAAAGGTGGAGTTGTGTAATTCTGCAATTTAGCGATTATTTTCGGGAGATGCGTTTGTGTGTACAAGGATATTTTATTTACCCAAAGTTTATTCAGTGGTTTTTATCTGAAAATCAGTGCAGTGTTCGATTTAGTACTCTGTTGTAATTTGTGTGTGTGGTGTGTGTGTGGCTATATATATATATATATATATATATATATATATATATATATATATATATATATATATATATATATATACATTTATATATATACATATATATATATATACATACATATACATATACACACATACATATACATAACTATTGAATTAAGTATTGTGCTTTAATCAATGAATTCTAGTATTTTACAGTCTTTTTCATTCTTTGGATTAAAATATATGGATAAAATAAAATAATATATGCTTTCAGGAGGGTTTAGATTTTAACAGGAAATCTTCTTACTAGTAATTAAAATAAAAAAAGTTTTCATTTATATATGATTGATGTAAATTATTCATTCTGGTGGATCCTGACTGTGCTTAAATCTTAAATCATATAATATTGCAGAGAATAAAATAAGTTCAATTATTTGAACCAAATATTTTATACAGCAATTTCGCCTGAATGAAGGAATGAGATAAATAAGCATTAAATTTATATTTCGTTCATCATTTCATTATTCAATCTTTAAATTTCAATAATACTTCCAATTAAATGCTTCACGTTCTTGTTATTTCTGCTCTATCCTTACCGATTAGGCAGTGAGTGGAACCAATAGTTATACTGTAGTATCATTTATTTTCGTGGTTTTGTAAAAAGAGACATTTTCGTGGGTACTTCAATTCGTTGTTTCGCCTGTCAAAGTTTGCATATTACTAAGTGTTTAATTTCGTGTTTTAACCTCTACAAATAACCAAAATAAAGAATAAAAAAGAGAAAACTCTGCCGATGCAAACGGCGGTCACTTGAATGTTTATAACAATAATTTCACATGTATGAGCACAAATCAAAAACCTGACAAGTTCAATACTGACACCGTGTTTTTGTCCAAGCGAATAACAACAATGGAAGCCGACGCAGCCAACAACACTAAAACAATACTACCGCCTCTATGATCACAAATAACACTCATGTCAAGGTCAATCACTTACACCATGTTTTCGTCTGAGTGCTCAACATCAAAGGAAGCCGACGCAGACTACAACACTAAGTCGATCGGTTATAAAAGTAACCTGTATGATCTCTACCTTAAACCACTATCCGTAAAGGAAACAAAACACGTGACCAACTGCCCTTTGCTCAATGCAATCAGCAGACAGTGGCAATATTTGATGTGTCTTGAGCCCATATATGTAAGAAGATGATAACTAAATTGAACGACAGTGGAATCACGAGTTTGTTTGTGTCTGCCTCATGTACAGACCAACTTCAACCATTAGATTTGACAATAAATAAAGAGTACAACGAATAATTAAAATCACACTTCCACAACTGGTATGCTAAACAGGTCATCACAAAAAAAGGAAGATGCTACTGGTGACGATCATTGATTGCAACCTCATTAATCAAGCCAATTCGGGCTCAATGGATAATTGCAGCTCACGCGACAATGAGTGAAAGATGGGACCTAATTATCAGTGGGTTTGGAGAAAGCTGGACTTGTTTAATTCTGCAATTGGGGATTAATTACCTGACAAGCATTTGTGTGTACATTGAGACATGTTTGACACGATGCTGATACAGTGGCTTTGTCCGAAAGTCATTGAAGTGTGAGCTTTAATACTCTGCTGTAATTAGTGTATATACGTAGTGTTTCATTAATAATAGTGCTTCAAACAATAGTTCTAGTATTTTACAGGCTTGTTGTTCTTTTGGATTGAAAATGCATGGATAAAATGAAATCTGGTTTCAGGAGGATTTAATTGTTCAACAGCAGTTGTACTCGAGTGAAGGATCGATTTGAATAAGAATTAATTAATTTTCGTATACTATTATTTTTTATTATTCTTTCTTTCATTTTCAAAATTACTAGTGTTTGAATACCTTATGCTTTTTCTCGGTTCTTTCTATCCTTACTTATCTCGCATATCGATTTAAGGCAGTGAGTGGAAATTACAGCTATTGGATATCTTATCGACACGTGTGCATTGAAACAATATAAAATGCTTTATAATTCCTTTTTCAAAGGTTTAAAGTAAAACAAACACGTGTAAAAGCTAATATTGTATTATCAAATTACAGTATTGATATTGATTTATGAAATACTAGTAGGTTCCTTAATCTCTAGGAACGACACACAGTAAGAAATTGAGCGGGCGGGAGTGGGGTTTGGCGTCATCATCAATCGAGGCTAATTTTTCGTTGGGTATTTAAATTCGTTGTTCGGGGCAACAACGAAAAGCACGAAAATTGGTCCCCCACGAAAATTGATGATACTACAGTATTTGTTTTCCAAGAGGGTTAAACATTTTTTAAAAATCACAGTGAAAAGATGTACTATATTGCAGTAATTAAGTTAAGTTAACACAAATCTGATCTTTTTTATCGCTAAGAATGTATCAGTAGCATCGCATGTGGTTAATAGTTCGCTGAGTCTTTAAATTTGTGGTTCGGAGCAACCAAAACATTTATGAAAACGATTACCCTAGGAAACATAGTAAAACCACCATATATAATATATTAGGAGACTGAAGTGTGGAAGCTGCATATATATCAAATGAGATGTGCTTTCAGGAGGGTTTAGATTTTAACAAGAAAGTTTCTTACTAGTATTTCATTAAGAATATATATTGTTGGTTGCAATTAATGACATTTAGATACATGTGAATATTGTAAATTAATATACAGGGGTAGGTATATTTAATTCATAAATTTGTTTTGATATGAGTAGTCAGGGACGAAAATAGCAAGACAGTTTTCGAATCCTATTATCGTACTCTGAACTCCGAAGTCTTGCAACATATCCGATTTCATGCATGACTGAGCGTGGCACGCTGCGGCTTGGCCCTGTAAAATACAAACACTACTTTAATTTACCGTCATCTCGATTTCTGGAATAAATTTTAACGAATTTTCATTTCATATATATTAAATAACCAAGAGCGTACAATAATTATCGTTGTTATCACCATCATCACCATCATCATCATCAACAACATCTTCATCATCGCCACAGTTAATATCATAATTATAATCGAATAGTCTACAACTTGTAAAGTTTCACTTATTAATAACTGAATCAACATTTCTTTTTAAATACAAAATTCCTACGGGATTTATTTTTAGTAATTGATTAGAACATCAAAACGTGAAAGATTATATCGTGCAGAGGCAATTGGCGTGAAGGGCCTTGCCAGTGGACCCCCTGTGTCTCTCAACTCTGTCTGATCTGAGCAGGATTTGAACCTGCATCCTTATGATTCGGAATCTGGGGGCTAGCAGATGTGCTACCGTGACTCCGACACTAAGGAATGTACTCACCTATCTCGGACGTTTTGATACACATCTTCCATCAATGCACCACTAAAAATATATATATATATATATATATATATATATATATATATATATATATATATATATATATATGTGTGTGTGTGTGTGTGTGTGTGTGTGTGTGTGTGTGTATTGTAAGAAGAAAAGCAAAGGTTCAGAGTTTCTACGCATAGGCACCCACCAGTTCTTATTTTGATTGAATTGCAACCAAGTACATGTAGCAGCCTAATGAACAACATTTAAGAGTGAATTTTTGTAAATCAAAACAAATGGTTTTCGTATCACATCCGACCATACTTTATTATAGAAAGTGAGAAAATGCTATTGATTATGTCATACCGTTTTATTAGAAAATACCGCCTGATTAATGCCCTAGTTATAACCTTCAAAGCCAGCCGTATTTCTACGGAGAGAGTTAGAGAGGGTGAGAGAGAGAGATAGAGAGAGAGACAGAGACAGAGAGAGACAGAGACAGAGAGAGAGAGAGAGACATACAGAGACAGGCAGAGAGACAGAGAGAGAGAGACAGAGAGACAGAGACAGAGAGAGAGCGAGAGAGAGAGAGACAGAGAGACAGAGAGATAGGGGTGAGAATGAGGGATAGATTACCATATTTTCTCCACATTCGGTTCCTCTAGCTGCACGAAAATATCTTGGTATACACTTGCCCGTTTTTGGATTCGTACAACCCATTAAGTTACAAATATCCGCAGACACAGTCTTAAAAGAAATGAGGTAAAATGACATATAGCTCAAAATGTATGACATCACTTAACTAACCAACCAATCTTTGCCGAATCGTTTAATCTAGTTCTATGGTCTTATGTTTGCGAAACTGGTAAAAAAGGTTTGATTCCTGGTGACGACAGTTGTACTCTTAACCCCGTTCCTATTACATTTAGTTCCGAAAATTGCCCTTAACTGTCGGTGGCACTGGGTTAGGAAAAATGGTTTCAGAGTTGTGGATGTGGTGTTTGAAAATGTCAAGGCATCAAAAAGGTAATTAGTTTCGTTATATATTTCCTTCCTTTTTACATTTGCAATGAAATGCAGAAATTTAATTACAAGTTCAAATACATTCAGACTATTATACTTATTTCAAGAACAAGTTGGACACAACATATTTAAAAACTGAGCATAAGTTATGCTGAATTATCTTCAAATAGCTGCATTGAAATGAAATAACTGCAAGTATCCCTTCCAGAATTACACCTATTAGTATCGGTTTGACGAGTTTTGGCGACTCGCGGGGTTGAATTCTTGTATGTAATACCGTATGCTGAACATGGTTAATTTATATAATTCAAAACACAACCAGACCAACACTAGCTGGGTAGTTATTAGGCTAAATGTGGAAATCAACCAAAAATGACAGAATGAGAAATATTTTAATAATGGAGTGAAAACAATAATAACGTCCAGCTCCCGATTCACCAACCCACCACTTATATACTACTATTTTGAAATGATGCAATAGCTAATGTGCCAACAGTTTCATAATAGAGTGAATTGTTTGATTACAAAATATACAACTGCATAATAAAGTATATGACAGAATGAATCCCAAAAATAGCTATTGCCCCATAAATTCGATGGTATTATAAGTAGGTACACTACAACAAGGTACGAGAACGAAATCTTATCAGGTAACAAATCATTAGTAATTATAGAGTCCTTTGTTAACTCAGCTAAATTCACAGGGTATAAATAGTTGAATTATCTCTTTGTATGTAAGTTTGTATGGTGGCTCAATCTTACAATCTAAAATGTATTTAGTTACAGATTGTATGACCGAAGGTTTGAATTTAAGGTTCCAAAGTGACCTGCCTAAGCTTTGTGAGTAGAGTCAAACAGTCGAAAAGTATGTGAATAGTAGTCCAATGAATAATAAAAAACGCTTTTGGATCGAATGCCATAATGTGTTTGTTGCTTGTTGTTGTCTTCTTGTTCATACTGATATGTGTTTATATCATCTGATGTCTGTTTCAAAGCATCACCTAGCATTTCTCAACCATGCTTGTAGAATGAGGTCTAGTATGACATCGTTGCATATATGTGTAACTTTGTTCTTTGGTTTGATGAAATTTACTCTTTTGATTCCAATCAAGCTTTTGTCCCCTAGGATGCGCAAGAAGATTAATTTGACTTTCAGTACCATGCATGACTTTATTCACAATTTCTTTGTTATTTAGATACATGTATGGGTTTTAAAAATGACCTCATCTTACTGTATTGTACGGTGGTGTTTCCGATATATTTTCTGTATTTGTTTTTATTTGTCGTTATTTAGGTCTTTCAAACTCTTGTTGAAGTACTTCATAGTTTCCAAGGTTCCAAGTTTATCAGGAACTCCTTGTAAAACTCCTTTGGTAACTGTTTTATTTTCCTTCTTGGTGAATCTTAATGTTCTTAAGATCTGAATGGAGATGGTATTCCATGCTCATTTATAACTGTGCACATTGTGTTCCTAGAGACACCTGTATTTTTACAAGATCTTCGTACGTTTCTGTAATTTTCAAGATCAGGTAATACCTTTGGTACTAGAAACAATTTGAAATTGTGTTATGAAGTCATCCACACTTTTGGAGATGACATACACCATTCCAATACATCTCTTTCACAACAGGTGCATCTAGTATGTGGGACATTTCTATTTAATTGAACTGCAAATTTGATTCGCTTAAGCATAATTTATTTTATGAGCATAGATGAGCAAACCTGTATATTTCATCAGCAAAGCTATGCTGATAGATATCCGTAAGCTAATGTATTGCATTTTCAACTAATATAACATTTATCATAAGTACATGACAGAACAACTTTCGTCATTTCTAGGGATTGGATAATATAAGCAGTGTCGTGTTATTTTTGCAGATTTGTTTTGTCATCATCACCTATTTTGAATGAACACAATTTCGTCCTAAAACATACAAATAATCTAATCGGAATGTCTGAAAGTTCATCCTTGAATAATACCAACATTCTCTTGTTTACTTTAGGGATGCTATAGATGTTGCCCTTTTGATAATCGCTAGTGTCTTAAAATTGTATGTTTAACTTCATGTTGCAATAACATATGTTTCTGTCAAAATTGATGAAAAGTGGATTTGTATAAGCTAATAGTAGCTTGATCTTATCTTTGTTTTTTAATTTTGGCCCTGCAGTAAAATTGCTACATTAGTCATTTACTTAAATCTAACATTGTAAATGCTCCATATACTGGTTTAGTGACTTTGATCTTTTTGTTTGCCATACTTACAAGGACTAAGTCCTCATCTACACTAGCTTTGTCTGCGAATGACATATCCCTTTGGTAATTTTTATTATATCATTTCATCCGTATATATTTTAACATTTGTCCTTTTCTAAGGTTTTCCATTTTGTTAACAAATGCAGCATTGCTTATCAACGTGTAGAAGTCCGTCTCAACTTCGTTCTTTGCTCTTTTGTCCAAAGCTCAATGTATGATTTCAAGTAAGGTTGTTGATTGAAAAGCACGTCACACTCTCTCTATTTCGTCTAGCATTCCTTATGTTTATTCGTTTTCTTTCTGATTGTATTACTTCCCTCCTCATTAGTGTGGTATTTACATTTAAATACACCTTTAAAAACAACGAAATTCTCTTTCACAGATACTACGTAGTGTTTTGCTGTTCTTTAGACAAAAATGTTACCTAAAAGGTACACACTATTACAATCAGTTAGAATCATTTAGTGACATACAGTAACACTAAGTAGAAAACGGAAAACAGTATGTCACTTTAATGTGTTTAGTGCGAGTTAGTTTGTATTTCTTATTCATCTTTAGCAATTTGTTTTTCCTGGTTAGTAATGTCTAACAATTGTTCATATTGTCCTCATACATCTAGGGATTTGTGGATTTTAACCACGCACGTGAAAAAGAATAAGCATCCTGAAAAAGATAGATGAGAACTGCAAACGCTTTACCCTGCAACAACAGCAACGCAAAGATAAAGAACAATTACAAGAGAGATTACAATAGCTTGAGATAAAACTGTTGGTGAGGAAAGTTTTGCTATATCTGATAAGAAACTAAGAACGTAGGATACAACCAATTTGATTTTGAACGACGTCAAAGTTATGACTGAAATGAAAATCTTCTTTATAAAAATAGTTAACGGTTTAGAAGAGAGTGCGTATAAACAAATTTTGTATGACGAGATATAAGAAACTGAGTTAAAAGAAGATCTTCATGAGTTTGGTCAATGAATAATATTACAATATTCTTCTGTGGTAGAGTCTTCACTTCAGTCTTTATTATATATATATATATATATATATATATATATATATATATATATATATATATATATATATATATATTTGTGTGTACAGGGTTTGTATATTTTACTGATAACGTTTTCTGCTATATTTGTTCTGCAGTGTTTCAGGAAAAACTGAGTAGATAGTAGAAATATAGTTCCATGGCCACCTACCCTCTTCCATCAACTTTATACCGGCTAGACCATTAAAAAAAACGTAAAATATAAAAACCCAGGGCTACCAATGCAGCTCTCTGCCATTTTCATGGTAAAGAATTTGACATTAAAAAAGAAGGCCACTAACAAACTGGTACCACCATACACATTTAAAAAGTTCCTAAGCTGTTATGTTTCAAAACTTTGAGAAATTTTAAATATTACAGAACTTATTAATATACCGAAGTTTAGAAGTAGCATATTCCCTCAGTAATATAAATACATATTTAATTTAACCTAATAGTCAAAACGAATATTAAACAATTGCATTTTCTGTGGTACAGTCATAACTATATATTAGTTATAACTTTTTCTGGTATATATATATGTTCTGGAGTGTTTCGGAAAAGATGAGTAGATATAAAATACTGATCATGGTCCAATGGCCATGTTCTGTCAAATTTAAACCGTCCTAACCATTTTGAAGAAAATAAATACATAGGTCACCGATGTGACCCTCGGCCATTTTCCACTAAGGTGTGACCCTGTACCAATTTTCATTTTTATTTTTCGAACCATAGGCCACTAATATATTACCCTCCACCATTTTGTTTTTGAAAGACATGTAGCCCACCCGTCTCGGACATGTGAATATTCGTCATTTAAAAACAATCTAATACAAAGACATGTAGCCCACCTGTCTCGGACATGTGCATATTCGTCATTTAAAAACAATCTAATACAAAGACATGTAGCCCACCTGTCTCGGACATGTGAATATTCGTCATTTAAAACAAATCTAATACAAAGACATGTAGCCCACCTGTCTCGGACATGTGAATATTCGTCATTTAAAACAAATCTAATACAAAGACATGTAGCCCACCTGTCTCGGACATGTGAATATTCGTCATTTAAAAACAATCTAGTATATGGGTACGGATAAAATAATTGTTGATTCCTTTAAAAGAACATAGGCCACTAACAAACTTTTAATTCCAAACCCATATTTTTTTCTTCAAATTCCCTAAGCCACTAGTTTTCAAAAATGGTTCTGGTGTGTTTTAGGAAAAACTGAGTGTATATAAAATACGTGTCCTGACCCACTTGCCCTGTTCTTTCAACTTTAAACCCTTTTTAAACATTAAATAAAAACAATATTAAAATAATTCCAGTACTACTAATGTGACTCTTCTCCAGTTTCAATTTACAATAATTTGTCATATAAACGTAGGCCACAAACAAACTGAAACTACCATGCACATTCTTAAAAACAACCCCAAAGAAGCTATTTTTCATTCTTTTTGAGAAATGTAAACGAGTGAAGAAATTGGTAATATATAGAAGTTTTGAGCCTTTGGAAGTTGCAGTAAATTCAATAAATAATTAATTTTATTTATAAAAAAAAAAAAAAACATGAAACAAACCAGGTTGTTAAATAATGCTCTGTAATTGGTATAAACACATTCAATAATTAGCCATTATCTGGTGATAAAGGTGACAATATATCTGCACTATGTATATAATTCATAAGTTTATAACTGGCTGAAGTCTATACATTATATTTGACTCGCATGAGTTAGTCTTTTCAGTATCATTGATTAAGAAATAAAGAGTTTTCAGCTGAATTATTCTCACGGAATTTTAAGATTTCTATAATTCGTTAGTCTATTTTAAGATTTCCAAATATGCAAATAATATAACAGAGATGTACAAAAACGAACGTAGTTACATTGGCAGCAACCATAGAATATAAATGTCAATACATTATTTAACCGGAAACTGGTCGTTTTATGGTATACTTTGTTTTTGAGATAGAATTTGTAGTGATGCAAATATATCGTTTATGTGAAAACCGACGATAACATTGCTAATCCCACGGTCCCCGCATGAAAAAGCACTAATCTGCCTAAAATAGCGAACATGGTTATCACTGAAAATGTTTAAGAGGTTTGATTTATTGAATACAAAATAATTGTGGAAATTTCAGAAAGAAATATATGAACACGTAATTTATAGCAAAGTTATTAAGTAGTTTTCCATCTCTGTTTTCCAAAAATCCAGCAAAGTCGTCAATCAAAATCCATAAAGATATAAAGTTAAGGACATAGTTTACAGTTTGAAGGACATACACTGGGAGGGGGAGATTATATATTGCACTGAAGTTAGGCCAGTTAGTTTTACAATAATTGCATACAAAAGAGTTCTCCTTGAAGTAAATTATGATTTCTTTAATAAAAGTCAATATGGTTTAGTGTATAATGTATTTATGTTGAAATTGTTAGGTAATTTACAGATGGCAATTCTGGTACGGGGTGCAGGGTTCATAGCAAATTACATATACAATATGTTGACAAAATTGTTTTCACATTTGTAATAATCACATACATGTATCGTTGTAATTAAATAGAAGCTGGCTTTATAATATTAGTAAATATCATGTATTAATGTTTGTTAGCAAAAGGAGGTCAAGATAAACTTCTCATGTAGGCATATCTGCTTTTCATAATTGTTTTGATAACGTATTCTTCCATATATTACTAAGGGTATTTTATATAAAAGAAATAAAGAAAACATGATATGCAGTCACAGGACGCAGTATAAAAATATTTAACAAATTGTGTAATATTCAGACCTTCATAAGGTGGCTTTTAAAATATAAATATTCGGTGTGTATTTCAGTAACTTACTTTATGCCATTCTTCTTTACCATGACAAGATGTTCCAAGAGATGCGTAACACAATATGATGTGTTCCATGTATTGGTATATATGCTCAATAATGAAATATCAAAGTTGAAGGCGTGACTTACACATGGATGCAGGGATCCGCGGAGCGAAGATGATATATTTCAATGAAGTTAGCTTTAAACTTAATTGAACACATAAGAGTTCTCTTTGAACTAGATTACATTTTATTGATAAAAATACAGATCAATCTGATTCAGTGAATCCTATATTTGTATCAATCATATAAATGTATCTATGTTTTGAAATATGTAGCTGACTTCATAATAATAGCAATTTTATGTATTAATAATTGTTACTAAAATACAAGGACATTCTCATGTTTCTAAGGAAGGGTGAAAGTTACATGCTGCCAGAGGGTGTTGAGTGACAAGAAAATATTTTACTTGATTTCGTTTTAACAAAGGACGCCTTTCTTCATCTAAATAATGAACGCTTCCTAAAATCATAGCTGTTATTCAGGCATCAGCAGCTTCCATATCTGTTCATTTTGCATTTTTATTTTTCAGAATATTAAATCTGAACCATGTACCTTGTCCTATTGTCCTTATGACAAATGACTTGCCTTTGGAAAAAATATAAAATAGGCTACTCATATAGAGGTCAAACGTTAAAATATTATGGTTGGAGATACCTGAGAGAAGGGAAAGATCACATAAATAAACCAAAACAAGAAAAATGGTTTGGACATTATATTCCACATGCTACTAAGCGCGTGGTAGAGTAATAGCGTACCCTTTTATGATCCAACCTACTCACGCACCCACCAACCAACCTACTTTGACAGGCATAACATACACAAAACAATGAGAGGAACATGATTTATATGATATTACCATAGAGGTACTATCATGAGTTGATAGAAACTAAATATTAATGTTGCTTTTGTATTATTATTTGTTTTAATCCATTTTCTTAAAATATGCTTGATAAGCTATTATAATGATAGACCCTTAAAAGACAGATTTTACTTGATGAAAACCATAGGCTTTGAGTAACCTTGGAATGACAGGCAGTAGTACATAGTTCATGAATTATAATTACCTTGATTAGCTAATACTGGTGAAGCTTCACATGAAAAGCATCCAGCATGCAGTTTACTAATTTAATTTCAATATTCATTCGCATGCACAATACACAGTTAACCTGGTGAAGGGTAACTTATTACAATTTGCTATGTATAGTTATTAATATGGAACGTTTATCACTAAAAAACAAACATATACATTCCTACATCCAACTGCACTGGTCACAAAGCACATTCTGCGTAGTCTAGGATGTATATATATATATATATATATATATATATATATATATATATATATACATACATACATATGTCTAGTATTTATTAATCTGTGTGATCATAAACATAATATTTAATCTATTTTAGTAAGCATAACATGTAGGTCACATTGACCTGCCTGGTTGTACGGGTGCAGTAGCAACATAGATGCATGCAATCATCATGTTTCATGATAGGAACATGAACAGAACCCACTAAAAAAACTGTAAACACAAAACTTCAACAAAGTCACTGAAGCATGAACTATAGCCACATATACCAGTTTTTGCAATCAGAACGTATAAAATTTTCACCCACTCACTAATTTTAAAAATTCTTGGCAGAATAGGACACATAATACACGTCAACACACTCTTGTCGTCATGAGCTAAATGCGGAAACTTAACCAGAGCCCGAAAAAAGATGAAATTTAAGTCACAATGAGCTTGTTTTGTTGTAAGGTTGTGGTAGTAACAAGATACATATCGCATCAGTTTTACCATTCTAGCATTAACAATGCCTGAAAAATGAACCTCAAACACAAAATATAATCTAAGTCAGTGAAGCGTACAATATCGGCAAGAACGACCTACTTATGATCTGAGGGAGTAGTCCTCATCAAGATAGATCCCCTCAAGAAAGTTTCATGATTCTAGATTGGATAATATGTACTTAGCCTGATAATACCACATGTGATCATGGACTAAAAGGATAAATATTATCTAATCCAGTGAAATGTGAATGTAGGCCACAGTGAACCTTTGCTTATGGGTGCAGTATTAAGAGGGATGTATACATCCATCTAGTTTAATGAGAACAGCATGAACAGCAAAAATATCAAATTGAACGAAAGTCAGTAAAGTGTGATAAAGGTGTACATCATTTATCAATGTGTGTCGTCTCATCAAATGTCATGATTCCAAGTATAACATTATTATACAGGTGAGAAAGAAAACCGATATTTTAATGGGTTAAACTAAAGTACTTAACATAAGTAAGTACATGTGAAATGTACGTCACAATGTCATTATTTTGTTTTAATTGTGTGGTACTAATACAAGATGCATACACTATTCTAGCTTGATGACTGTGGCATCAACAGTGCATGAAATTTAACCCAAGTTATGGAAGTACGGAATATGGGAAACAGTGACGTCCTTTTGTGATGAGGATGTATAATTCATCCAGACGCATCCTCTCGCCAAGTTTCACGAACCTTGGTGTAACAGTATGTATACAGGGTGCAGCAAAACTATTTGGTTATAACCTAAACATATAAACTTAAGGTAAGGTTGTAAAATGTGAAATGTAGGTCTCCATAAAAAAATTGTTTGTAAAGGCATGGTCCTAATAGAGATGCATGCAATCATCTAGTTTGATAATTTTAGCATTTTTAGCATGAACATAGCTTGAGAACTATACTTAAAACACAACATTTAGCAACTCACTGAAGCGTGAAGCGTGGGTAACAATGACATACGTGTGCGATCAGGATGTAGTATTCATGAAGATACATCCTATCATCAAGTTTTGTGATTCCAGGTATAACAGTATTCATGCAGTGTGCAAAATCCCCGAGCTAACGCAAAACTCAACTTAAACGTTGGTCCCCTCAGCCCACTCCATAGGGTATAATTCATATAAAGCCCACTGCAAACTGTTACTTAAGACCTATAAAGAAGGAGTAGTTGAGATTCAGTGAGGATGTACATATGTATAAAATTTTATCTGTGAGGACGCCCACTCGAACGCGATGTGTAGTATATGTATCTATCCTATTATTCGTAGAGGTGAGCTAAGAATGTAAATGTTGAGATAATTTTCCCGGTATCAGCTCTGTAGGGCTTGTAGGCTAAAATTATAACTGTCATCCTCATGATATCCATATAGTAATGTAATATTCTGCTAGCTATATATTAGGTCCCTGATAACAAATGTTGTTCATAATGTTGATGCTGAGTTTATTATTATTAGTATCAGTTGTGGCGATGGTGGCCCAAGAAACGATGTAAACTGCATACATAAGTAATTCTAAAAATTATCGTAGAGGACAATATTTTAAAGGTGCACAAATATTCTTATCCTCGGGCACATTTTCTGATATAAATGAGGACTGCTCCCCCCACCCCCACCCCGCTCCTGCCTCGATGTCCACTTCGGCATCGACAGATCATGCACTGATGGATTGGGGTCGAGATACCTATTTTAAGTAAAACACTTAATAAATAATGTTATTTAGTCAAAGTTTTTAGTCCATTTGTTCTCGTATTTCTGCTTAAAGCTGTCATAATGTGTATGTGATATACTATTCGTCGTATTTAACATACAGATCTGGAATAGTTATATTTATTACTACAGTAATTTACTTTCGTATCTATCACTTCTATTTTCTACAGATTTTAAATATCCAGCACGTTGGTTATTATTTTATATGTACCAAAACTATCTTACATTTGTCTCGCACTCACTTGGACACAATATATCCAAAGTCAACATAGGTTATGTTGCAGTTTCTAAAAAAAAAGAAAATCGGCATTTAAATAATCTCACTGGAATGTTCAGTGCGAGTGATCTTTCCATCATGACCAAAACCAACAGGCTGAACTCAATAATCATTTTAGTTTATGTTGAGACCTTAATGTCGCTTAGAATGAATGCAAGTAACATTCTCACAGATCAGCAAATCTCCATGATAAATCATGGAAAATATTACTGATTTTCTTAGGGACTACAATAGGATGCAATAACAGCTCATCGGCTCAGTTAGGGTTGTGATACCTATGACTATGTGGTTAAGAGGTTATTGATTTCCTGTCACAAAGTTTACCTCAGGGCAAAAGTCAGCGTAATAAAAACTGTTATCTGCAGCAACTCATTGCGCCACTTTGATCGGTTTTGTTTGATTGCGCTATATGCTATACGTTCATTTCGGGCTTGCTTCGGTTATTACGTAACTATTCTTTAGTATCTTAAACTCTAAATAACCTACCGTCCCCTCTAGTTTCCGAATTAAATACTGCTTCTAAAGAATTTTAGGGGCACCACAACAAGTGGCGGAGAACAACATGTTGGTCTAGTACAAAACCGGACTTCGTCAGCCTGGGTATCCGAAGATGTCTGTCAGATAGCCTTATCAAAACTGTGTTCTGAATAGACATTGCTGTCTTATTTACGTCAATAGCTTAATAGTTAGAACAGTTTGGGATTTCTAAACGACAAATTATTCTTACTTGATATTACAACAGGTTATTCAGTGTCAGTGTGTCAGGCAGACGGAACACCAGACCTGTACAAATTTCATTTACTTGTCAAAGTCAACGCCTCACTGCCAGCGTCTGGGGGTTTCGTGCACATATCGGATTAGTAAAATATGCACAATTTTACATATTAATACAACATAATTTTGAGAAGACAGTCTTCCTTCCTATATTCTTCTAAACCAAAGCGCAAAATGTTTTCGTATTCTGCTCATTCACCAGCACAATATTGTTTAGTGTATCTACTTCCTACCTATGATCCATCTTTTTCATAATGTGCCACCAGTAAAAAATAGTGAACGTTCAAAAAGTATGCAAAATATACATATATATATATATATATATATATATATATATATATATATATATATATATATATATATATGTATGTATGTATGTATGTATGTATGTATGTATGTATGTATGTATGTATGTATGTATGTATGTATGTATGTAACCTTGTTCCAAACATGGAGTTACGTCAAAACACATTGATCCTCTGCGTGTTACGCACAATAAACACTTCTTTAATTTTTTTTACCTAACTTTGTTCGGCTGAGGACAGCATAACACATATATGTAGTTTACCCATTTTATACCGTCTTTTCATTTTCACTTCTTTCTTCCTTCTCGTGTTTATCCTTTCTTTGTGTATGTCCCCGTCATTGAAACATGTAGGAGTCAAGAATTCTTCTTGGCTTTTGTGCTTAGAGTTTGTTTTGAGGATGTAAATTGTTTGTCCACTGACGAAGAGCTTGTTTAGCTCTCAACGTTAGGAAACTGTTTTCTATTTGCTCGTTATCAAGTTTTTGTGTCATTATATATATATGTATATATATATATATATATATATATATATATATATATATATATATATATATATATATATATATATATCGCTTATAGTACTGTATACTCTTTCCCGGAAATGCGAATCAAGGGTTTTATCTTTTTACCTTTATTGTTTATTTTGTATACCTTTTATCCTTCATATTTAGTTTGTTTAGCTTTTCAGAATTTTACCTGTTTTTAGTATCATACTGGAGTACATGTTTACATAAATTCAGATGGGTTTATCTTCCTATAGATTTTAGAAATGAGTTTAACTTTACAATTTGTTTTACCTAATGTTTATTCGGTACCATACATCATAAATGTGATGAGGTACCGTTGAACTATATGCATATGTACATATTGCTCATTCATCGGTCATTTTCACTGTGATTGTATTGAAATAGCTCAGAGATGAATCTTGAGCAAATAGGATTGTAAAAATAGAAAATAAAGTGAAGTCATTTCAGAAGTTTACATAGCTTATCGTACTGCAGACTCACACACACATACACACACAATGGACGTACCCCACAGTAGCGCGATTTGCGTCCATGCATGTGACTACACTGCTCATTAGGATCGTACACCTCTCCTGGCTGCTTCATCATATAACTCATCCATTCCCTCACGCTGTAGACAACACCCACATTGGTCAGACAATGTCTGAAATACGAAAATAGACTGTTTCCTCTGATAGATAGATATAAAGACATATCGATATATATAAAAGGTACATATCAATCTACCTACTCACTCCTTCTCCCCTACCTAACTACACACGTACTTAAATACGTACGGTACGTACGTACGTGCCCACTTGACTACATACATACAATTAAATGTTTGGGCACGGACAAAAATACAGACACACATAAATATGTAGGATAATATCGGTGCATATACACACATAACGATATCACTGGAAATACATCTTTCTCATGAGGCCAAGTTATCTTTGTATTCATTATTTCGGCATTACTTCTTAAATTGTTGAGGTTCCAAACCGAACGGTACTCCCAAAGTGGATGCGTACAAGTGTGATCCTTCTGAAGGAATCCTAGTCAATTCAGTCACCCGTATCAAAGGAATGCAAGTTATAATGATATATGTCTCGATATACACGGTACATACTTGTCCTCTAGAGTCTTCTTGAACGTTTCCACGGTACAGTTAGAGAAAACCCAGGGGTTTCTCGAGTATTCTACGTCTGGGCCGAGTTCCAGCTCACCGGGAGACATAATAAAAAAATCCTCAGCTTTACAATCTGTGGAGTTCCCTTCGCCGTCGTGATCTGCTCCAAGGCTGGAAATAACAAACAGGCAAGGCTCATGACTATAAACCAGATACTGTGCAGCTTTGACAATCAGAACTTTGATTGATCCCTGACACCTATAGCGGCGAGTGTCAGTCCAATGTCGCCCAAGATAAGTTCCATAACAGACATAAATCTGTCTCTCTCTTTGTCTCTCTCTCTTTCTCTTTTTGTCTCTCACTCTCTTTGTCTTTCTCTCTCTCTTTGTTTATCTCTCTCTGTATATATATATATATATATATATATATATATATATATATATATATATATATATATATATATATATATATATATATACAGAGAGATACTGTCACTAAAATATGGGCATTCGACAAGAAAAGAACAAATTGTTTCCGATAGTAGTAACATCACAAAGTAAACATAATCTTTCGTCTTAAGGAGTATTCGAGTATCGACCACTTTTAATAGGTAATTGGCTATTAATACACCTGAATTTATACAGCGTTATCCGATCAAATTAGCAGGTAATATTAAATAGAGGATATACACGTTGTTGGAGTCGAAACAAGGAAATATTTCACAAGTGTGGTTAACACATTGTAACAATGCAAAATATTTCGACTTCATGCGTGAAATATTTCCTTCTATCTATTCAGAAAACGTACATTTTCTTTTTATTATATATTTATCATGCAAACACCGTCGATTTGCATGGACGTTTTTTCTTCATTTTGTGCCAATGCAATTAACGCCTGCATTACTACATCGATACAAAGTTCTGAAATTCTGCAATACTTTTAGGACAGTGACTTTTCGCAAATTTAGCCCATATATATATATATATATATATATATATATATATATATATATATATATATATATATATATATATATATATATATATATATGTGTGTGTGTGTGTGTGCTTCAAATTGTGCATTTCGTCACAGTAATGACTGTTATCATACGAAAATGCTGAATTGGTTTTTGTTAGCACATTTCTTGTTGGGATTAATACAGTGAATATTGTTGGGGTTGGGGTAGCTATATAAACAAAACAGATCGGTCGTATCTGACAGACTTCATAGCGTAACATCATTCAGTAAAATATTGTAATGAGTGGTAATTTAGCTATAATGATTTCTGTTCTTTATTTTGTTTATTTCTGCGTTGAAACGTACATTTTGTGGAATTGGCAAGCTTGCAGTCTACTTTGGTAAAAGAAACTGCACCGACATTTCGATTGTCATTTAATTTTAGTTTACAGTTAACACTCATCTATCTCCGATTTTTTCCTCGTTTTCAAACATGATTATCAGTATGATGAGAATAACAATCGCTATCTAAAGAATGTTATGATTATATCTGCTGTATAGTGTAACAGGCACTGTATGAGTGACGCTGAATATCAAATTACAAACAGGTTATGTACGTTCACTCAATGATAATTTGCATGGTTCATGTGGAAAACTATTTTTTAAAAGTTCATGCTTCGAAAAACTTTTGTGTTGCTTGAAGTTCATTTTTAGTTTTTTTTATGACATCTCCTCATTTATTTCATTGCGTATACAAAAGTCTTGACATATTGTATGATCTGTTCATCCTGAGAGAGATAAAGATATAGGAGGAGGAGTGACAGAAGAGAAAGAAGAAAAATGAAATACGCACAAATACAAGTTTGAATAGAGTGCATAAGGGCAGACATATTTCCTGAGCAGGAAAATAAAGTAGTTCCAAAAGTGATATCACCATTGTGGCGATAAAAGAGATACTGCCTCTGTCGAGGTATATAATGTGTCACACTGATACTTTCAGTAGCTCATTATGAAATATGTAATAACAAGTAATTTTCAACAGTAAAATCATCCGTTATTATCCCGTAGGTCATAGGAATTTTGAATGTCTGCATTCCATTGTTGCAGATATTCACATTTAAGAATATCCTCAGTTTTATTTTTCAACGGTCTATGTTTTAAAATTTTCTACTGCCATATGCCATATAGTACTGTTTCAGAAAAAAAGGATTTCATAGGTCGCTAACCAATATAATAATCCTACAAGGCTGGAATGTTCACCTAATCCCAATTGTATTCCTACATGTGTACGGTCGTTCAAGAGGTCTCTCGGGAGCTTCAGTGGGTCTCTTTTGTGGGTTATGCTATACACCATATAAAAGTAAACGTCTGCATAACTTCAACATCTCTCAACCGATTTTGAACTTATTTCATAGTTCTCTGTTAATCAACTTTATCTTTTCTCACATAGAAAGAAAAAATACGATTTATGAAAATAGCTACAAGCAAAAGTGGACTGAGGACTTTTTCTTCAAATCCGAAAGGTCAGTTGATTATTAAGCTTTATTTATTTTGCTTCGATCGTATTGTAAGCATTCTCGAGGGTCCAAACGATACCGTGATCTGGTGCTTGAGATATAGTAAACCGGAAAACCCAGACGAATCCAACAACTTCGGATGGGTGGCAACTAACAGTTGCACATTTGGAAATCGTGAATCTAACACGGGACACCAGAAGTTCTAAGCGATGGAACGTAACTATAGGGGACAAATGGGACGAAAAGAGTTGACGTACTTGTGTGCAAGTTCGTGTGCTGCTGTCAACTCCGTTGCAACATAATCCTGTGCCTGGATAATCGAAATTCTGCTACCAGGCACACATACATACCCTTGGTAGCTACCACCTGAAAGGAAAAGAAAAGAAGACTAGATATCATAATTCTATTCCTTAAGTATAATGTTCCAAATGTTACCAGATGCTCTGAACTGGACGGGTAAAACATATTGATGATTATGCTTAATTTATAAGTTGAATTTATTCATCTCACTACAGTGACATTCTACATAACGTTTACCCAATACATTGCAAAAGCAGAGCATATAAAAGAGTGAAATACAAATGTAATGTCACAATGATTACGTCGACATAAATTGCTATGCAAATATACATATAGTGATTGCACCCAATGGCAATAGCGATATTTTATGGCCCGAGAGTATGTGACTATGGAACTGGAATTAATTACATGTTGATTATACATGATTCATTACGTAAAGTTAACAGCTTATCGATATACCCCTAGATACTGCTAAAATGTGTCTTTAAATATGAAAGCAAATTATATTGAAATTAATTCCAAACTTCCTAAAATCTACCAAAACTTCGTGTCACTTTCAATCGACTTCCATCTTGCCGCATAACCGGAATAGACTAAACAACGTTTCAGGTACGGACATTTACTGCTTTCAAACCTGAAAAGCTTACGGACATGGTTACATTCTCTGCGTCGTGAAAGTTGTCGACTTCGAAAAAGAAATTACAAATTATCCAATACAAATGTGCTATTAAGCACAACTTCAATAAATACCGATTTTTCTACACATTTTGCATTTCTTAAAATAAGTCAACCAATCAGCAGCCAGCAGAATTAGCCCCTGAACTACTCCTTAATGACCCTTGAAATTGATTCCAGGTTAGGCTTGGCTAAAATTGGCTTGTTGCACAACTGATACTACCATAGAGAAATACAAAATATGGTCCAACACAAATAACATGTCTAGATACCACGGGTACCGTTTTCCTTCCAACCATTAAAAACACTCAGTCAGTTGGATGCATGAAAAGAACGCTAAATAAATACAGTTAGTATTTATTTGAATAAATGTAAGTAAGTGGGGACGGTAACAAGATCGATGTCCATTGGACATCAAAAATACATGAACGGTAAACTAGTCTAAGACATGCAGAAAAAATATATATGTGGTTGAAGTGATATCAAAATGTTAAAGCTTAAGCTTGATGGCTTTGAACATTCTTAAGTTTATAATGGGTAACAGTTCAAAGCTTCCATACTCTCCAATCAAACAAGCTGATACAAATTTTGTCAATAACACTGAAATATAAGAGACTGCTCAGAAGGAATATAAAACCAACCCGCAAATCCATCTCTATATCAAGATAACTGCGATTGGTATCTTGCTATATAACAATAGGAGATTTATCTAACGTTGAAAATACAAAATATCCATTCTGATGACGCCTAAAACATGTGCCAATAACTGTTGACTATATATATATATATATATATATATATATATATATATATATATATATATATATACAGAGAGAGAGAGAGAGAGAGAGAGAGTAGGAGAGAGAGAGAGAGGAAGGGACAGAGAGGGAGATTAACCTATCTAAACCGGCCCTTTATTGCACAATAAATGTGTTCTAATAATGTTTGAATCTCCATATACTGGTCATCTATATAAAACGACAGATATTCTTTGTCCCATCTATCAGTCTATATATATATATCTATATATCTATATATATATCTAAATATATGCATATATATATATATATATATATATATATATATATATATATATATATATATATATATATATATATGTTATAAAACAAATTCTAGCAACCACCGCCATATATGGACCACCAGTATACAAACCTAGTTCCAGCGGTTACATTCATACATAAAACAATGCAGCTAAGCCTGTAAGAAAAGGCTACCTACTAATAAGACCACTTTAAGATGGTCATCTGAGTGCTTATTGATTGTTAAAAGTTGCTGTTAAATTTCTTTTGTCAAAGTAAAAGATCAGTTTAGGCCCGTGACCCTATTAATAAGATATTATGAGTGGCATATACCTACCAATAGCGTCATGACTATACGGTATGTGGAGATACTGCATATCATTTGACGTGTTGTCACTCATTTAAAAGCAATCAATAACAGGAATAATAATATACAGCAAAACCCCAACGACCACGCCGGTTATAAGCCCCCCCCCCCCCCGAAATAACCACTCCGGTTATAAGATCACCCCCCCCAAAAAAAAAAAAAAAAAAAAAAAACCCAAACACCACAGCAATTCTACCCCGCTGAAACGAGCATGCCGGCAATAAGACCACCCCTCTGAAATGACAAAAACGTTTAATGAACCAAAGCTAAAATTCGATAATTAGATGTTTGCTAAGACCACCTGCTAATAAAACATTTTTTTCTAAGTCTGATATGTTGTCCAGTAAACGAGACTCCTTTGTTAACCCTGAAATGTGGTCTCTGAAGTCAGGTTGTCACTTAATGCAGGTCTTTGTTGAAGATATTGGCAAATACAGAATCAGATTTCCTACTGAATTTAACATGTGGTCTCATGAAGTATTAGTGTATATCTTTGTGCAAATATGTATAGATAAAAGTCCCCACAAATAATAATAATTATGACTTCTGCATGGTGCTGGCTGCAGAAGGACAGTTGTAATTGCAAACGAGCATGTACTTCGAAAACATAACCGATAAAATATGTAGAAGACTGTTTGTATGACACTAAAATTGCCCTTTCGACTTTGAAAAAAAATACACTTTGTCACTGGTATGGCTGGCAGGTGTTAAACGTATTAAGAATTAGTATGACAAATTATCTGTTGTCAACGAGCGAGAGAGAGAGAGAGAGAGAGAGAGAGAGAGAGAGAGAGAGAGAGAGAGAGAGAGAGAGAGAGAGAGAGAGAGAGAGAGTAATGTGTGCGTGCGTACTTACCGACAACGGAATTATTACTAGGGTCGCCTTTATACAAGTCATAGCTAAAAGCAAAATATTTGTTATGTGTACTTGTACAAGATGCTTTTTCACAGACTGGCAAACATATTTAATCCTCATTTACAGGCAAGAAGCTGGCATGCATAGCGAAGTATTAGAGAAACATGATAAAAAATTGAATACTTTTCGTTAAAAGAAAAAATATTGTCATGAAGTCTAGAAGAAGGTTCGCATTAATTTAACAAAACCAAAAGGCGTTAAAAGGGGGAAGCAAAATAAACTGTTATCTCATTCTGACACATTTGTGAAATAGCTTGAGATATGAGAAGCCATGTGAAATAAACCCATCCCACATTGCATAAACTGATATCCTCTTGCCTTTGACCAATTGATTGTCCATTTCAAATGCAGCACATTCAAATCTGATCGATAATTATAAGTTTTACCATATTATTTGACAGAGACATGACAGAAAGATGGTCCATCACATGCGTTGGTATTATATATAGAAAATTCACACAATTGGATAGATTGTAATATGTTTCATGAAACTAGTATGCAGCTAAAACAATATGCATCGTTATGTAAAAAAAAAGGTGAACAGAAGCGTTAGCAACTACATAGGAGGTTGTCAGTCTTTATTAATTTCAACATTCGAAAATGATTTTATTTACTCCATTCGCTGAAATAGTATGATTATGTGATGATAGGGAGAGAGCAGAGAGTGATATAGATATTTCCTGTTTTGAAATAGGTTATTTCCAAAGAGTATAAAAGACCTGAATATACGAATTGTATTCATTCCAATTTTTAAATCCTGTGTTGAAAACATCTGTTTTTTACGATCAGCCTTTGGGATCATCAGATGCTTGGGAATATAGTCGTGCTG